>BMAO01033366.1:0-63896 GCA_019973975.1 Trichonephila clavata
TGCTCTGTTAAAATGAAGAGAGTAGAGTAGTAGGTATGATTGGGAAGAGGGCAGAAAAGTAGGTATCAATAGGAATACAGAAAAATAGGTAAGAATAGAAAGAGAGTAGAAAAACTGGTATATAAGGCAGTGTCGATTTAAGCTCATTTCGGGCCCTCGGTGAAGAAGATCTACAGGCCCCCTTGGCACAGGCAGATCGAAATTTATTACCAAAAAATCGGGGTTAAGTCCAGCTTCTCCGGGCCCCATGCGTCTAATGAATAAACCGGCAGTAATATTCGATATGATTCTACCGATAAACAATTCCATGTACATTAAATTTTCTTCTCACAATATAAGTGGATATTTTTCATTAAAAAAATGTAAACTGATCCTCAATACCCTGAAAAAATTATGGAATTCCTTGTTTTCTCTTTGGCATTCGTAATAAATTGCATGGTGGTATAAAAAATGTTTTGTTACTGTATAGTTTTTTAGAAGCTGTTTATGTATTCTGTGGGTGATTAACATTAAAGCCGGTTTTCTGCTTCATCTTATTTCAAGTCCTTATCTCGTTCATACACAATTATTCGTACAAAACCCAACAAAGTTTTTATCTAGGCACTAATTATAATAACCCATATATATATGAAATAGACGTGGCCGTTGGAATGGTATTTCTTAATATAATTACTATTTTTGACGATTGATGTTGCATATTCAATATTATTGAGGAGGCAGACTTGGTATTAGTCATTCTTGTTTATTACACACTAAACATGTAGGCAAACATATGGACGGAACCACAAAGAAACATACACACACAACAAAAATACACAAACGCTAGCTGCAGCTAGCGCTACATGATGAAGACAAAGCAGAAGAGGAAGAGGGCGGTCTCCAGGAATCTCGGAGTATATATAGGCAGCTCAAATCACATGACCTGAGTGGGTGGATTGGTGTGGTTCAAAATACTCTTACTTATTACTAAAACGTTGGTCCTGAAGGGATGGACCATTGGTAATTAAAAGATATTTAAAAGGATTATATTACTGGGATTATTACACACACACACACACACACACACACACACACACACACACCACACACACACACCACCACACACACACACACACACACACCACACCCACACACACACACCACACACACACACACACACACACACCACACATATATAACACATACATACATATACACAATATACATATAACTATACATAATACAACATACATATATATATGTATGTAGTATATAGTTAAACAAACACTTTCTAGATTTACAATCTGATCACATACTTCTGCATTAGGATGGATTCAAATACTATAATACGGTGGGGAAAAATTATTCATGTTATTATTTTTTTTGTTCTATTCAATGTTTATCAACATCAGTGCAAAATAAATTATGTATTATTTATGGATTTATGAGAGTAAATGACATACAAAGTTTAATTTGAGAAGTTTGATGAAGACGCACTACTTTTTTATAATTAGGTCTTTAGGGATAAATCGTAATACACATAATTAAAAAAAGTACAAAAACGTTCTCACATGACTTTTTTAGGCTTAATTTTCCTGTGAGATTCTACTATATAATTGATTGAGTACCTTATGTAGAAAAACCGAATAAAATTTATTTAAAATTAAAATTCTTAAAAGTTCTTGTGATTAAATTAATTATAAATTTTTTAACAGGGGTGAGTACAAAGAAAACTCAACAGAATTTCACAAATGGATTATTTTAAGAATTAGAAATGTTATTTCATTTTTTTATGACAGCTAATTCAGAAAAATATCTGAGGTACTTATGAATAAAATATAAGAAAAACTTTGTTCTGATTGCCACACCCCATCATAACATGCATATTTGAAGTCAAGAGCATTCACAAAGCTGCGAGGAAATATATAATAACATTTACGTTATATCGAAAATTTACACATAAGAAAAAAATTCTAATTCAAAGGAAAAGTTCCCCTTTTCCCTCTGACCTGGAAGTTTTGACCCGGAAAGTACCAGGAAGTTTTTAAATACTAAGAAAAACAAACTCTGTAAGTGATTTGCAACACCTCTAAACTAAAGATGATTTTCTACTTTGAGTAATTTTTTACTATTTAAATTTATACTTGTCAAAAACGTTTCATAATAATTGCTTGATATTTGGAGTATGTTTTCATTGCATATACGTAATAAATTTTTAGGAATTTGAAATTATATAATATATCTCGAAATATCTAATTGTATTTAAATGCTTACTGAAAAAAAATAACGATTTTAACTTTTTAAAATTTTATAATACTTTTATGTACATTTATAAAAAAAACTAGTAATAAAAATTGGTTTAATAGGTTATATACATTCAAATAGTTTTAAATTTGTAATTTTGATTAAATTTATTAAGTTATATAAAAATAACTCATTTCACTTTTATAATATTTTTATATTTCAAAATGAAAAAGCCCAGATTTTTCTTTAAATGATTTTTAATTTATAAGTATATAAATTAAATGTTACAACTTCATAAAAAATTCCAAATGCTGTTAAAACTTGAAAAAAGAACAAGAAAATATCGCGTGTCTTCTCTTTTAGACTAGAGAAATAATAAAAATTTAAATTTTAAATTTATTAATGAGTTAGAAGCTCAGTTACAACTAGTTTAATCTGTCCTTTTTTCTTTATTCTAAGTTAATTAAATATTTGAAAGGAAGTAATCAAAGAATTTTTCGTTTTTGTACTGTTTATTTCACATTTTCCTGCTTCTAAAGTATTTTTTTGATGTTTATAAAATCCCCTTCAATGAAAACTAAATGACAAAGGAAGTAAGTAAATTGACACACGACATATTATCAAAGAAAAATCTTTATATGCCTTGTGTTCTTTATTTCTAGTCAATGAATATTCTGTGAATCACAATTTTTGACGTTTGTGTTTTCACAAAAGTGATGACGCTTTCATTCGCAATATATTATTATCCTCCTGATTGTTGAATAGTTGAATAACAAATTATTACAAAACTCAAAACTGAATGCTCTTCAATCATAATTGAGTGTAATCACGTGCAAAAAGAACAATATTTTTCTTCCATATAGAGTACTTTTATCTGATTGTATTCTGTATCTACAATTACCCATCTTAAGTAGTTCAAAAATGTATATTGTTCAATGTCAGATACAGGTAAAATGCCTTCAAACTGTGTGGAATGAAATTTACAAAATCATTTGATCATGTTATTCCTTTCTTGCCAATGAAATCATTATATTTTAAAACAATACATTAAATTGCATTGTGAAAACAATGATTTTATTGAATTTTAATACATTTTATTTAAAATGCAGTAAAAATTAAAAAATAAATAAATGCGTCATATTTTCTAGAATTTTGTAGTTTTATAAAAATTGTTCAAGCCTGTTTCTAGTTACACAATTTTGGCTCATGGAGTTGCATTTGAAAATTCTAAAGGTTTCAAGAATATTTCCTGAAATAGACAATCTGCAAATGACATTTTGCTTAGGGTTTGTCAGTATATAATTCATATTGCTTCTTATACACCCTGAAGAGACGAAATAATGCTAGACAATTCTTATGCTGTAGGAGGTGGCCATTTTTTAAATTAAAATCAGATATGTTAATTCTCTTTAGCACAGCTGAGTTTTTGAGATCGTATTATTGTAGTTTGTCAATTTTTTCATTTAAAAGAGGATAATTTCTTGCGGAGTTTTGAAATTGCATATTTTGATATTCTTTTTCGATTCCTCTTAAACAAGTAAATTGTGTTCATTTTAATATGAATTTTTTGTAGAGTATGTGTAATAAAGTAAAAAGTCTAAAATAACAGAACAATTTTTACTATGAAACTATTGTAAATTTTTTTAAATATCATAAAGTATGAACATAAAAATAATAAAAACTTATTAAATTTTGTTTTGTTACCCCCTAGATAACTTTTGAAAAACTTTCAGTGAATCCTACTTAATTATATAACATTAAACTAAAGTATGTTCGTATTCTGAATATTTCAAGTTTTAAATGTATCATTTATTAAACTACTTTTTAAAATTAAACAAAATTAAAACAATTATTTTTTTTATTCATCATGTTACAAAATAAAATCTACTGATCTCATCCACATAAATTGAGGTATATGGAATACAGAGCTACGGGTACAACATATGTACAAAATATTATATAGCACCGCAACCAAAAACTTTTTAATCTTATGGGAAAGTGTGAAAATTAGAAACTGAAAAAAATCGAGTTTAAAGATTAAATATTTATTTATTTTTTACATTAAACTAATTCTTGCAATACTTAAAATGTACCCATTTCATATATGTTGGGTTTTCTATTTCCATAAAGTGTTCACATGTGATTTGTTTTTCTCATTATGAGATTTTTACGAGCCTCATTGCAAGCATTGAATCTGGCAATTACTTGTTTATTGTATTAGGATTCAGCGCGGGCTATGCATTTTTGAATGCAATTTTAGGTACCTTTTCCTTGTATGGATTTAGAAATTCTATCCATTATTTTCAATAGGATTTCACTCAGTATAATAAACAGAAAGGGGAAGGTTAGATGGCCAAAACACATGTTAAGCCCCACTTTTAAATAAATTATTTTATATATAAGAGCTGTCCTAAGACAGCAATGTTTTTAATACTCTGCACCATCCATATATATATGTATATTATAAATTCTAATATCTTTTCTAAATATTAATATCATGTTTATATTACAATTTCTGTGTTTTTGCATGCTTCAGCTTTATTGTTATAATAATGATTCATATCTCTATAGTAGAGAATATTAAATATGTATATATATTTAGTCAGTACTTTTCCAAATTGTAAAACTGAAAGATTCTTTTTATAATTTTGAGTCCTTCTACCCAAATATGTTTTTAATAGTTTGAATGAAGATAATTCTGTAACTAAAGATTAAGCTACATTCATAACAACATTAGGCGAAATAATGCTACATTTGTTAGAAGAAAGGGGTTTTTTTTGGTGTGACTTCGCACTTGAGAAAATGCATTCAGATCAGATACAGATGGAAGGAAGCATCAGATAGGAAGATACAGAACATATATTCATCATTTATTGTACGATAATAACGTTATATAGCCATTTATCATGTAAAAAGCACATTCGAAACTCGAACAGAGTCTGTGAAGTATACCTTCCTCATGGTTCATGGTTTAAAATTTCCCTTAAAACAAATTATTTCTCGAACATTTACAAAATATAGCTAACTGTTTATAGCTCATTGAATTAACTGGTAGAATGGAATATTTCTTGTCATTTTTTATTGTCGTACTGTACATTTTTCTTCTCTTACTCATGATTATAGGACTAGTCCTAATGATCTCATTCTCGTGAATTCAGAACATATGCTAATTTATTTTTGCAAATCTCGGGAGATGATTGAATTAATTTATCGAAGTAAATTCTAGGTTTGAAGTCATTTCCTTGTCAGCTACTGTCATGGTGATTCAATAGGTGATTTTATTTCCTTAACACTTTCCTTGTATTCACATAAAGTGTTTCAAAGAAATCACATAAAATGTCGGCTATTTTCGCCTCTCAAGGCTAATCCAGCAACGTCAGATTTACGCGGCAAACAGTTTTTTTTATTTATTTTAAAAATCGAAAATTTGTTCAGGTTTGAGAGAAACGAGTTAGTACATCAAATTAGAAGATTCTATCCTAAATATTATCAGATTGTAGACTCAATTTTTAATTGTTCTGCCTAATTTAAGTATATTACAGGATGATAAAAAACAGTATTTATGTCAAAAATATCAAAAATCAGCATGTTAACAAGCCACTGTGTAAATAAATTTCCCTTTTAACTATAAAAAAAATGAGGAAATTCATGTATTACTTCAATTTTGATAGTGTGTGTTAACCACCAAACAAAAATGAAAATATTCGTAAAATAAAAAGTTTTGATTAATTATTTTTATTTTGAAAAAGCAGAGTTTTAAAGAATTATATACAAATGAATTTGAACATATATATAAAATAAAGGAGACCTTTTTGTACGGCAATACTTTAAAACACACGAACTAATGTAGGACCATGATGTATTTAAGGTAGCAGCCTGAATTTAGAAATTTCCAACAGGGGGAATTTTATATGAAATCTTGAAAATATTAATTGAAATAATCGGAAGGGAACAATTTATATATGGCCACTTTGTAACATTAACATTTTTATTTAAACAACGCATTTGCTTCTACTGTGAAATTTCTAGAATGTATTTGCCGATATTTTTAATTTATTTAAATTTAAACGACGACGGATATGAAATATCTTAATCTATCTTTTAAATTTAAATAAATTGAAGTATTAGAGAAAAATCCTTTTTGAAATAATCAAAGAGAGTTAAATAATTTATAAAATTGTACTGTCATTTAAGGAACTTTTCCTGCAAAAAAGTCATATTTGCAGAATGGCATGAATATTTCTTGTTAAGAATGTTATGTAAAAATACTGCTGGTAATCCAAAAGGCAACACCAAGCAAGAAATTAGATATCAATGCCGGATTTATTGAAAAGATAACATACAGTACAAAAAGGAAATGATTGAAAGCTTAGCCTCCTGCAAGGTAAAAAAGACGATGAAAATTATTATTGCCCCCACGGCTGGCAATAACAGCTGATACACGCCTTGGCATTGAATACAAAGGGTTTCGGAAGACTTGTAGGAGTATAATAGCCCATGCTTCTTCCACATATTACCGAAATTGATTTGGTAAATCAGCGAATAGTGTATGTTAACCTTATCGTTCGCCATAGACCAGAAGCTTTCGATAGACGATTGATTGAGAGAACAAGCAATGCAATGTTGGTAGGTGAAGGAAAAAGGTGTTGGAGGTCGGATGGAATATGCGACTCTGATTATTTTACAACAGACATTATTTGTTGAGATATTGTTTCGGATGTGGTAAAGCGATTTATCATTAAGATGCGCACAATAGGCCTATCATCTATGTATTGGGGTGATGAGGCTAGTTTCACTTGAGATTGTAGGTAAGTTATACTCTTCTGTATCCATAGATTATTGTAACGTTTGGGAAAATTAATGGCTGCGTGAGAGTTAAGAAATCAAATAATTGATTTATTTACGTCACAGCTATTAATTACAGAATTTGCATTTAAGCAGAAGTTATTTAAACTATGGATTTTTTCTATACAACAAAATATGATATTTGTGAGGGTGGAGGTAAACACAACCGATCTTCTTGCAATTTCCAACGGACCGTCCTTCCACTCTGTTTTGGTGGGGCGGTTTATTTCTGACATCTCAAATTACACTCTGGGTTCCGGCTCGCAAGTGAGGAATCCAGTCATTGGGTTTCTCACGGCCATCAGTTTCGGCTTGATGCCAGATGAAAAGACCCCACAATATTTTAGGGGTGCACGTGGGGATGTGAACTGTGTATTGTTATCTACATAGGCAGCCGATCTTTCCGCTGCGATGGTGAGAAAACGTTACAATTACTTAAGAGTACAGCATTACTGTTATTTGATTGTGCCTGACATGGTCAACGATATCTCAGAATGTTTATCTTCATTCTCTAAAGGCAATAGATTCTTCCTCGGTGGAATTCAGAAGAGTGCTGGATATTCCTCTTTGAGATATACTGAGAATACAATCACATACAATGACAATGCCAATACTGCAAAATGTCATTCTGTATGATGTCATACTCCCTTTATATAGCGATTGTTGAAGAGTCACAGGCTCCCTAGATGGCCATTTTTGCTGAAATGCTATTCACACGCATATCTCATCACGTGTGTGCCATCGCGGAATATGTATGAGGAATTTTTCACGAGATTTGGGTACTTCCTTCGTGCTGTTGAATTTTGAGTATCCATCTGCGTTGAAATAATATGAAGTTTTCCAGTTTATTTTAAAAGGCTGATTAGAATTATCATCTTTCTCCAATCCCAATGTATAATGAAAGGTACACGAATTTAAATAAAATAAAACATGCAAAGCGTTAAAATTGGATTCTCCCAAAATTTTGTACACTTTTTTTTATGCTTAAATATTACTGATATCAATACCATAATGCATTTGATTCTATTAATGGTGTATTTTGACGATTCAAGGAACTTTTTGAAATATTTATTTAATTAACTGGCTGTAAATGGCTTTGAAATTACTTTCTGGAAAAGATTGTACTCTGTTCAACTCAATTTGCATTCTTGAATATTGTACCATTTTATTCCAGAAAATTCTTTCGCCTATCTCATAAGGAATTTTGCAAATTGGTAATAGTATTTTTCCTTGGAATTCTGCTCGTAAACATGATTAAGAATTAGAAATTTTTTGATTAACTTAAGATGAGCTTCAGTCAGATTGTATTCAGATGTACTCAAAGTAAGAAAAATCTTCTGTACAGATATTAGAATGTTTCCTTAGAACTATTAGACAAAAAAAAGCAAACTTTTATTTTACAGATTGATTTTGAACTTTAGAAGAATTCAATAAAAGTGCAAGTTCATTTTTAGTACTTAATATATTTTGTAAGCTAAACCATAAGAAATATCGGTATTTATATTACATAGGGATAAAATATAAATATAAATGAAAAGTAAAAATATGCCTTTAAGTTACTGAATATAAAAATATATGCTTTGTACTTAGTCGAAATACAATTTTAATGCTAGAATATTTTTCTGCATAACAAGTATTTTCAGGTTTTGCTCTATTATTTTAATTAAGGCAAAGACAAATTTAAGAATTTCCGAAAATATTTTTTTAACTCAAAAAACGTTTTTTTTTTTAAATTTATGTAGCAGCTGAAAAAAAGGATGAGAGAAATTTCCATTGAGTCATTTTTTTCACTTAATAGTAACAAATTTTAAAATTCTTTTTAAAAATTAATTTTCTTAGAAATTCGCATAACTTAAATCATTGAAACTATCATAATGTTTTCAAAAGACAGACGAAATTTAAGTTAGTATGTGAAAACTTTCCTTTCTTTGATGTCTTAGACTTCATTTAAAATAAGAAATTATACGAATACAAATGAAATGGTGCATTTTTGAAGAAGACACAACATGTATATTTTAGCATGAGTATATTTAAAATTGAACTTGAAACACTTTTTTTTTTACTAATTGCAACTGAAAAATTTACTTTTTTATCTATACTTTCTCTTTTTTCAAAAAATTTCTTCCTAAAAAATCCTTAAGACCTCTTAAAAGAAAAAGTAGCATATTATACATCACATTAGAATCATCATAAGAACCATACGAAAGTTTTTCGTGAAAACCTTACCTGGGTAGAAAAGGTACTGAATTTGATTGTGTTATCTACGATTTATTTAAAAATGTCACAGGGGGAAGTTTTATTCCTGAACAAAATGAGAAAATTATTATTTTATAAAAAGGCGCGGCAAACCTGAGTTAATAAAGTTTTTGAAACTACAACTCACTAAGTCATATTTAGGAAAGGTTATTCAAGCAAATATAAAACGATTTGAAAGAAGAAAGCTTTTAGCAACATTGGATGTGATCCACAAATTTTTCTATTATCAATTTTTTAAAAAAATATTTCAACTCGTGAAATTTTGGAAGGCTTCTGAGCAAAAATCTCACGTCACACGTAAAGGAATGCTTAATCAAATACTGATACACATTTAAGAAAATGAAGAAAACGCCAAAGTTATAGAAATATCATCTAGCAAAAAAGACTGAAATAGACAAAGAATATCGTGTAATGGAACGATAAATAAAAACAAATTACGCAATTACTTCGATTGAAAAGAATTTAACCTTGATTCCTGAACGCTTTAGGTATTATTTGAATAACTCGACGAAGGAATTGAGGAATTCTTCAGTTAACAAATGAGAGAAGGACCAGAAATGACTTATAATGTAATCATGAATAATGTATTGAGGCATTTACAGCAAATTACGGAGCTTATAGACTCTGCACACTATACGGCTATACTATATTATCATCTGATACCTGCAAACTGGATAATTTAGCATGATAATGCTTCTTGACACGAAAATTAATTCCCTCAGGAAAAGTGTTAAAAAAAGAAACTTTATTGATTTGTCCAGATCAGGGATGGGAGGACTTTTCCAGGGTACAGTCTACCGCTAATATTTTTTAGGTGTTGCGGTTCACCCATTGGTGAAAGTGTGGTTATTCTGTATTAAAATTTTATGTTTTCTTTCCTTGTTTTAGACATTATGTGACGGATCTATACGCGGTTCTACTAATATCTTCTTTCCTCTTTAAAACAAAATATTTATTTCAACCAACTTTCATTGAGAAAACAAACGTGATTTATGTAAATGAGGAATATTAAAAAAATTTGGGTTTCGCGAGTTGACAAAAAAGTGAAGTAAGAGGTTAAGTTAAGTCAAGTTAAGTCAAGTGAAGGAAAGGAAGGGAGCAAGTGATTGTTGACAAGCTGAAGTTGATACGTAGATGTGTGCAAGTAGGGGTGAACTTGAAGTTCGAGAATTAGTAAAATGATTGCAGAGCGTGGAACTTACGACATTGAACAAGCCAAAGATAGTGCCTGCAAGTTACAGTGTAGGATCCGCTACATTAACGGTACAGGTACTGTGTTCTTAATTAAATAGAAGCTGGTTATTAGTGTGCGACGTAGTTGTAATTGAGCGCATTTAAGCTGTCTTAGATTCAGTTGAGGGTCAGTAATAGTATCCCCGCATTAGAGTATATCACCACCGAACTCTACCATAGTTCATATACCTTAATTGGAATTGTATTGTGTCTGGTCAATATTTGTTAATAAGAATAAATAAATTACTTAGATTGGAAATAATGTCTGTGGATTATTCTATTCCTCCTACACCTCTAGCCGGGTTTACAGGTAGACAAGAGGGTTCGGATGTAAGGAGTAACCAGAGGTTACCACAATTATACTTCTCTTTCAAAATATGATGTATTACTATTTTTTTTCTACAAAATCACAAGTAACTCAAAAATGTAAAGTTGAATGCTTGAACAACTATGATCAACTATTAGACCAGGGACTGACATGTGTACTTAATTTGTTCGCTGCCGAATCACGCGCCATTACGGGACATGAGATGTGGGAGGATGTCTCAATAGCCAATCCCATGCTATCGCGGGAAGAGCTATCACCAACATTTATTGTCCCCTTCAGTCGGCGTGTGGGGAAAAATCGGCTGGCATCACAGTAATCGTGTTTTTCCCAATGCCGTCAGTGAACGTGTCAAGGAGTCATCGTTCGCTTCCAATGAAGGTACATGTGTCGTCTACACATTTATTGAATCATGTTCTTAAGTAAAAACAGTGGCATCGATTGTAAAAAGCCGATTCTCCATACTAACTGTCGTCGGTGTTCCATAAACGTGTTTCTTTTAGTATATGCATCTAAGGTCTTAGTAAAGGCAATCACCCAAATGTCTTGACGGTCCACCGGTCGATCGCGATCGACTTAATGCGTATTCCTGGTCTAGATCAAATCGAAGTCTAGACCTGAACCATACGGAAATCTTTTGCAGTATATTATATTTCAAAGTTTATGCTATTAATAAACGCAGATTTCATCTGCCAGTAAACTGGAAGTCTTCATTGCAAAAGAAAAGTACAAAGTTCTGAAATTAATCTTAACCACTTGGACATTTCAATGAAAAATAGAGTGTTAGAGGTTATCAGGAAAAATAGAGGATCAATATCATATTAATTTTTATGCTTTTTTGATTTTAGGTAGACAAGTGATTTTATGATTTGTTAAGAGTGTATTTTCTGTTTATTTATAATATTTCTTTTAAACTAATAATTCATTATATTAATCAAAATTACTGAAAACTAATTATAATAAAGATTTTCGAGTATATTTCATGTGCTCAAATTACAATTAGAACCTTTATTTATTTCATAATTTCCCAAATCAAAATGATCTTATATTTTTTTAAAGGACTGTAAAAATATGTAAATTGATATTAATGTAATATTGTAATACGTTACTTGATAAAAATATGTAAATTCTCAGGATAAATGCATTTATGAATAAATGGGATTCTCAAAGTTAAAAATGAAATACACAGTTGGTTTAAAATTTGATCTTGCAATTTTGCTCCATTTATTACTACAGCGAACTTTGATAGTATGAACTTTCCATCAAACTATGTTTTCTTACACCTTCTATTGAACAAAACTAGAAAAAATAAGATGTTTTGTGATTTTTTAAAATATATATTTAAAAAAAATCAAAATGCATATCACCTGATATATTTATTTCAGTTAAGATTTGAAAACTAATTCAATTTTGAAAAAATATTCGAACTTCAAAACTATATGCATATTGATACTTAATAAATGGTATACAGCAATAGTATTAAATTTTTGTTATTAAATTGGGATAATATGTATTTAATGTAGTCTGTAATTTGTTATCTGAATTATTTCATTGCTTTCATTATGAATTGCTTAATATCCACTAAGCTGCCACTCTCTCTTATTCACTAATTTTTTGCTTTTCTGCAATACTCATTTGTATGCATAGCGGTTCCTTTAAAAGGCAAGGCTTTCATATTTGAAGATGTCGTAAAGCACCCCAAGAAGTTAGTTAAAGAAAACGCGCGTGAAATTATACTTCTTTAACTTTTCTATACTTAAAAAATGAACAATGTAATGTAAAAAAAAATTGCAAGGATTTTAGAGGAGGGAATTTAAACTTGTTCAACTCTTGTGCAAATTTCATTTTTTCCAAAGATTTTGTGAGCATTTTTATAAACATTTTATTGCTAAATTTATGGTACATAAGTTCATTTCTAAGTCATATCGAAACACTTTGTTTCGTTTGATTTTTATGCATATTATAAGTTGTAAAATAAATACTTCAAGTATTTTGACAAAAACGTTCAAATTATGGTTGATTAATTTTTAAAGAAATATATTTACCGTAAAATCCGGCGTATAACGCGCACTTTTAACACAAAAAATAAAACCGAAATTTTCAGGTGCGCGTTATACGCCGGATAAAAAAAAATAGCTTAAAAAAAAAAGATGAGCATAGAAAAAACTAGACATCTACGTAGATCGCAATACAGTTTATTTTTAAAAAAATACATACCTAATAAACTTACAGGATTGTAGTTCTAGAAGTATACTATTTTTTCAAATACCTGCGATAATGCATTGAATAAATGGCTTTAAAATATAATAGCATTTCTAACGTACATTGCAGATTCCTTCGTAAAAAAAGGAAGTGCACGTTATACAGTGAATATATCTTAAAATTAAAAAATGGAGCTTGAAAGTATATGTGCGCGTTATACGCCGGATTTTACGGTAATTTGAGATTTTACACAGTATTTGAATAGTTCTTATCACTAATACAGTGAAAGAGAGAGAGAGAGAGAGAGAGAGAGTATTTAATTTTTGTGGTAACACTTTTATTTTATATTATAAAAAGCTTTAAGAAAGTTTTTTTTTAAATCTTATAACAGTGCTTCTCAAACTTCCAATACTTGCGACCCAATTTTCAATCATAATTTTCATCGCCCCCCCCCTCCATACTATAACAAGGTATTGAATGCAATACTAATGTACTTTGACTCTAAAGCCGTAAAACGCGACCTTTTAATTATATACCGTACAAATCATCAAGATAAGTATTAAAACTTGCTTATATTACTTTTAAGTAATAGATATTTTAAGTAAGTTATTTTTAATCAATAGGATAAGTATTATTAACTTTTTCTTTCTAAGTTTTAAATTGAAATTGATTGAAAAATAATTTTTAATTAAAGAACGTACTAAGGTTACCAGGAGTCTTGCTACAAAGGGTTCTCAACTACCACTCTTTAAATTTTGGGCGGGGGTGGATGATGAATTTTCTAAAAGCAAAAGTATTTCGTATACTTTGTCCATTTCCTCAATACTAATATTTATTAAACTTAATCTTAATTTAGTTTTGATAAATTAATTATCAAATACATTGTACAGTTTTTATGCATTTTTACGTATATTATATCAGTTTAAATTTGCATTTTATTTTTGTTTATGTCAGAATGTAATTTGTTTTGGTTCCTTTCAGTAAACTAGTATTTGTTTTTAATAATATTTTATTTTCGACTTTTTGATATGCTCGCGCCCCCCACATAGGATTATCACGCCCCTAAAGGGGCGCCCCCCCACAGTTTGTGAACCACTGGCTTATAAGCAAAATTAGTTACACTTATTTAGCTTTAGTTCAAAGTAAATGGTTGCAAAAGTTGTTTACGTAATCTGTTCAGAAATCTCTTCCAAAAAAGCGTGTTATGTCAAAGCTATTGTGCACGAATCATTATGAAATTATGTGGACAAGTATATTTAGAATCAATAAGTTTCATTTCGTGCAAAGCACACAAAGGAAACAACTTAACGTAATTTCAGTCACAAAATCATAGAAAGCTACACAATAAACAAACCTGTTTGTAATTTGTAAGAAAAACCCACTTGTAAAAACTAAGTCACGTACTTGTGTATCATATTTCTCCCTTCCTCATACGAAATATTACCAAATTATTTGTCAATGAATCATTAGTGAAAGATTAAATGCTTTGAAAATTTCAAGACACTTTAATCTGATACAATATAAGAATTTTCCGGTAAGCAAATCAAACATTTCATTGTTAAAATTAATACATTGTTTGTAATAAAACGTTGAGCAAAATATGAAAAATAATTATTATTGATAACTTACATGAGTCTTACAGAAAGTGAATCTTATCATTAATGATGGTTATTGAAACTTCATGATTCATTTCTTAGACTGTTTTCTTTTTGGGGGGGGGACGAGAAATGCACAAACATTTATTGAAACATTTAAAAAAATATATTTGTTTTTCTTTTGAAAGGTTATTTTTTTGATACATATCTATGCTGTTCCTTGTATTAATGGTTATTGAAACTTCTTGATTCATTTCTTAGATTTTTGGGGGGGGGAGGGGAGGGACCACAGAGATGCATAGACTTTTATTGAAACATTTTAAAAAATACATTTGTTTTTCTTTAGAAAGGTTATTTTTTGAGATACTATCTATGCTGTTCCTTGTGTATTATTTCGATTATTTCCTAACTAAAAAAATATCTAGCATGCATGTTCATTTTCCTTGAAGTCGATATAATTTTGCCTGTAAAATACGAAAAAAGACTAAAGAAAGCTTTCATAAACATCATAAAATATTACTAAATCTGGCTTGAATATAAATCTCTCTGTAGTTGCAGAAGGGAAATTGTAAAAACATTTTCTTAGCAACCGTAGAACTCCGATCATAACTGTGGTATGACCTCCTTTTTTCTAACTTCTCCAGCCACTATAACCGAGTGGTCATGACTTTGAACTCGTCGCTATTGTCGCTTCAGTTATTTAATATATTCGAGTCCTAGTGCTACTAATGTAGGTACTCTATAAGGAGATTGATTTACATGAAATCTGTCGAGGTTCAAAGCAGTCACGTTGATAGGGTATGGAAGTTTGGAGGGGGGATGCCAACTCAGGAACCACCAGGTCATGATAGTCGAGTGGCTTCGGTCACGAACTCATGACAGGTATTATCGAGTCAAAGGTTAGAAACCTATTACCACCGAAGACCCATCGTATAGAACAGTGATCCTCAACCCCCAGACCATGGACCGGTACCAATCCGTGGACCAAATGGTACCGAGCCGCCCAAGGAACAATAAATTATTTCTACTTTATTTACCGTGGAGTATTTCTCTCGGGTTTGTGTAACTTTCCATGAAAATAACTTTACATTCCATGTTAAATAACTTAAATTCATTTTTGGTGTAAATTTAATTTATTCAGGGGCGTATTTTAAGTACAATTAAATTGTTGCTGCTGTTGTTGGCGTATCCATGATGTGCAGATTAATAAAAAAAGAAGCTTTAGATCGCTCCGAAGCTGTCGAAGACAGCTTCGGCAACCTCAACAGCTTTATCAGAGAAGATCGAATCTTCTGGGTTTTTTTTTGGGCTGATCTTGAAAAGCCTAGCTTGAATTACTGGGCAGCTGAGGATATGTTGTGAAGACAGTTGAACATTTAGGCAGTTTGGGCAATGATTTGTGTAATTTCTTTGTCCGTCAGTTGAGATTTTCATTCCTTTTACGTGCTTTGTTCTAAGTCTAGTTATTATGGATGGTATTGTACAGTTACTATTTAAAGCAATTAAATTAAAATTATTAAATGAAAACAATCTAAAATATAAGCAATCAGTGACCCCTCCCTCCTCAGGTGGCCGCGGTAAAATTATCAAACGTTGACCGGTCCACGGCGTTAAAAAGGTTTGTAAGCACTGGTGTAGAAGGTCTAATGTACGTTAAATTTGCCGTGCTTAAAGTCCTCCCGTTGGCTTAGAAGGGTTGCCAGATCATGTATCGTCCACTTCATTTGACCGTGGTTCAAAATTAAGAGGTCCGTCGGACATAATTCTTTGTTGCCTTAGAGTGCGATGGTTATAAAAAAAATGTAAATTTTTTTAAAAATTGAATTCCTACTTTGAATGGATGAATAGAAAGTATTTTATTAACAATTGAAAATGTGAACAAGGTATGTATATATATAGGGAGAGAGTGAACTAATAGTAGGAATTGAAAAAAAGAGCATGATTTGTCTGTATTGTTGTTGTAACAATGCACACCCGGTTTGCCTAGTTTGGCTGAAAAACCGGTTTTCGACGCCAACTTTTGTCAGTGTTTTAACAGTTACATTGTTACAATAATGGAGACGAATCTAACTTGGCGTCGAAAATCCGTAATTAATTTAATTAATTAACCAGTAATTAATGAATTAATATTTGAATAAACTGTATTAACATCAAGTGTCATCCAGTACAAGTTTAAAAAATTTATTTGAACTTGATTAGATGAATAGAAAGTATTTTATTAACGATTGAAAACTTAAACCAGATAAATATATATAAAGAGTGTGAGCTAATAGTAGGAATTGAAAAATCAAATTAAATCAAGAATAGCCATCGTCATTTAATCGATGTTCAAAACTACGAGGGTCATTGCAAATAGCCATTGAATTGCTTTAGAATGCGACGTTAAGAAATAATCAATCATTCAATTCTGTCTTCCATAACATGCTTAGATTTTAAGTATTCTTTTTTAAAGTGAGTCTGATGAAATCAAGATAAAACATAATATTAGTTTACTAATAAAGTTTTTACATATGCAATTTCCTTAAAGATTTTGCATTCGTTTTTTGTTAAGTCATCAATTTGGCTATAGATTCTGAATTTATAATCAAGAATTTATAACTAATTATTGAGGATTAAGCTTTTACTTTTATACGTTGAATTACTGACTGGAGTTTTCTTAGACTGATCGATTGATATTATGTAAAAAATATTACTAAAAAACTTTATTTTAAAAAAATAGTTATATTTAATACTCTCCAAAAGGATCTAAAACGTTTTTTTTAAAAAAAAATGTAAAACTTTTTTTCTTAAAAATAAATACAAAAAATCCTTATTGTTGTGGAAAAAAATGTTACAAACACATATTCAGATGAAAGTTTTTGAAGTTGTATTTAAGTACCTCTCCTTCATATATAACTTCTATTCAAAGAGAAATGTCGTGTTTATTCAGTGAGTAAAACGCGAAAACCAATTTGAATCCTGATAAATTTAGATGAGTCAATATATGAAAGTGGAAACCAAGATGGCGTTTGACGAGGATGACCTGCGTATGGATCTCTAGAAAAATGTTATAAAACGATTGAAACTGTGCTCTCATTTCTAAATATGGTAAAAATGAACCAATTAGGGATGATGCAAAGCAAGTCCTTGGTGAATTAGATTATTAGAAATATTTTAATGATTATTGAAAGAATCAACTAACTCTATTAAATTTCGTGAAGCTTGTAGTAAAAAGTAAACAAAGCTTTTTTTTGTAACTACGCAAGTGTAGTGGTGCCATCTACTTTTAGAAACTGTTAAAATTTTACACCTTCATCTTGCTACCTTGTTAGGTGTTCTGTTCTTTAGAGGAAGTTAAGAATTAATTACTGAGGGCACCTTTGAAATTTGTAATTAAAAACTATCAATGCCTGTAAAATCTTAGTACAATGTGACTCTGAACAAGATCGGATTAAATTTAGAGAAGCAATTAAAACTGAACTCTTTTTTTTTACCTAAAAAGTAAAACCCAACAATAATAAAAGAAATATTCCGAATATGAGTGAGGAAGGTATTTTAAATACTGTCTTTACTCAAAATCTCAAGACCATCGAGTCAGATAATTACATAAACTTATTCGGACATCGAAGAACTACCAACATTAGAGACACATTGATCCCGAGTCTTCCTTATAAGCGCGTCCTTGCTCAAATTAGCTTGAAAGTTCAATGGAGAATGTTTGAAGTTTGTGATTTTGTTAACACCAATAAGTGGCTCAATTATTTTGGATACTATTACCTTTCTTCTGAGTACACTGTACTACTGGCGTGTTTTAATTGCTTGAAAAAGCGTAAAAGTTGAGAGTGTAAGCAATGCTAAAATTTGCATAAACTTTAGATTACATTTCAACCATAAAGCTAGAAATGGTGCAAGAAAAATCAACGCTAATTGTACACCTTTCTCCAAGAGTCACAAGTTTAAGAGAAAATTAATTATATCAAAAATTGATTATGATTCAAACAGCCCCACTCGTCTCTTACAGTTTGCTCAATGAGATTTTCACATACCTAAACCTATTATACAGCAGTTCATGTTAAATATGGAACAAGATAATATTGCCTGTACTTTGGTCTGAGAGTTATAATGTTACAAAAGTTCACTCTTTGGTTTACCCAGCCATTATGGAACCTATTATGACGTTAACTCCGAGAATATAAAAACAGCTATTATTATATGTTCAAAAGACCTCTCAAATTTTTGCCGACTTTGAAAATGTTGACAATAATACGGTTACATTGGATTTAATTATTAAATCAAGAATTTTTATCCTCCTCCCCCTCCTTTTACTTTCAGGCTTCATAAAGTAGTGACATTGATAGTTGTAAAATAAATCTATTTTTTATGAACAAGAATCTTATGAGGTTGATACAAGGAATGGATACTAAAAGTAAGTTATGGTAATTGGTGTCCCTTTTTTGATGCTCTTGGAGTCAAACTAAGGGATTCTATTCTAATTTTTTTTAAAGATAAATAAAGATTATAGGCAGACCTACTTTCCAGACCAACAGTGTTCAATCAACTTTAACATCACCGTCATTTGAGCTTAATTATTTCAAGACATTTTCTATTCCTGTCTCTCAGATTGGGATTTCTTACCTAATAATCTGTTATAACATGAAATTCTTGTATCCACCTCTGACTTTTAAATCCAGACACAAAGTATAATATTCAACACAAAGAAAGTCAATTGGAAAAAAAATTCATAGGTTTTGTTCTTTATATATTTTAATATTTTTGTTTTCCCTCAACTTTTGCACTAGTAGCATCCTGATAAAAACCATAGAAAAGACTTTGTGTCCTTTTTTTCAGGTTTCTATTTCAACAATGGCTACCAAGAAATGTGATTTTCCATCAGTTGCACGCAAAGAAAAAAAATGCTGCCAGACGGAATTTTCAAAGTGTTGACAAGATAATTTTAAAGAAAGCCATTAAATCTAAACATCTTAACTACAGAGGTTACATTAAGCGAAAAGATTAGCTATTAGAAAAATTTGATGTTGATAAATATTTGGGATTAAGAGAAATTATATAAAAAATACGGAGGTTACGGATATTTAGCTATCAAATGGCAAAATAAATAAATAATCAGGAGCCAATTAATGCTGCTCTTCAAAATAATGTTCTTCCTATTGTGAAAACAATTCCTTCCAGAAGCCCCTTTCTCTGGCTTTTCGAAATGTTTATTTTCGTATTCTCTGATCCCTTCTTTTCTCATGAGGAAATGAACACTATAATTGACAAGCTAAGGCCAAGTAAACAAAATGACGATGATTCTAGCTTTGTATGTAATTATGAAAGAATATTTCATTGTGTTTTTTTATTTCTTTCATTAACCATTTGACACCTGCTTTAACAATTGGGATTTTTCTATGTTTCCGGAAAAATGTTTACTGATACTTATTTCAAAAGGCAAAGAAGCTATAATACTTCATTTATGGAGTTCTTATATCCTATAAAATGCTGGAGAGACTGTTTTTAACAGAATCTTCCGACAGAAGAAAGTTTCTTAATGATCCGTACTGATTTACACACAAAAAGCTGCTGAAGACGCACTTATACGATTAAACGAGATGGTTTAAAAAGGTAAAAAGAAAGTTTACAATCTATTCTAGTTTTTTTGGTATTAAAGGCACTTCAGATTACGATGGCTGGTATTGTATTCTCAATTTTTAAGGAACACATGACTTCCAACCAATCTGTTTTTCCTTATTTGGGCTTTTTGAGAACTAGGATAACCAAGCTAAAGTTAGGTTTCTTTCTTTAATATATTGTCTTGAAGGGGCTTTCTCCAATTTCAGTTTTAGGTCCAACGTCTTGGAAAACTATATCTTAAGGATCATATTTTAAAGCTCGAATTTTCTTACTGTCACAGTATCGTTTTCACTGATGATATTCAGCTCTACCTACAGGACAAGAAACTTTCGGTTTTTCTTTGTGGTCAGAATATTATTTAAATCTTGAATCCTGTAAAACACACATAATGTTTACTAAGAATCAGAACATTTTATCTTATACTATTCCTTTATTTTCGGGTAGTATCTTTTATTTCAGTGAGGAAATTAGTATTTAGGACTAGATTTTGGTAATAAGTTTTCTTGGAAAAAGAAATAGTTTATATTTCAAATAAATGTATTAAATTACAACAAAGATTTAGTCTTATTGTTCGAAACACTAAGTATATATTACCTCTAAGCAACTTATCTACAAGCAAGCATTGCGACTTCACTACATATGGGCTCCAAGTCTAGGACCTTTCTTTATAAGATTTACTCTAAGATCTTTGGAGCGCATCTAAGGGGGATTTTATTACATGTCACCTGTAATTATCCTACAATTAATTATGAGTAAAATTTTGTAGTTTTTTTGGTACCCTTATCTTCTAAAATATTGCTTTCAGCGACTTAATATTCATGTCTTCTGTGTCAGTCTAAGACTTCTTAGTGCCTCCTTCAGAACTCCCACAATCTTCAGAGCAGAGGGCAATCCACACTACTATTACCACAACAAGGTTGAAAATTTTCCATCAGTTTGCTTTGCCGATGGAAGCAAAATTAATAACCGTGTTGGTTTTGCCATTTTTCATAATGGTATTGAAATAGAATATCATTTGAATTCAAAATTCGTGGCTAATGTATTGATTCCATTGATTCTCTAACTCTTAAACATTAATCATTCTATCAAATGAAGCAGGCAACATAAAAGCATTTCTAAACATTTGATGTATTCGGATTTCCATTATTCCTTAGAAACTCTAAAATTATTTCGCATTACAATTATGTAATTGTAGAGATTCAAAAGAACCTTAAAATTTTTAAGAGCAGAAATATTCTTTGTCAATTCTTAGGAACATGCATAATTTTCTTACATTTTTTTAAAGTTCTTAAGGATTTAGAATATCTTATGTCCTATGCTTTTGTTCGTGGTCATATTGAAATTTTCTGAAGTGAAATAACTGATTTCTTAGTTCCTCATGTAACTAAGCGGGTATTAATTTCTTTAATTAATCTTATTAATTTTATAAATTTTTAAATCTCTCAGTTTCTTTCTATGTTGATTTTAGAGTGTATCTCAGCAGATTTAATGTGCCCTTCTACACTTTGTGACTATGGTGATGATGGTGAATGAAAAACATTTGTATTTGTTCAGAAAGAAAGAAGGAAAAATCCTGAAAGTCAAACTGCTAGCTCTTAAAATAAACTGCCTAATTTTTTTCCAGAATATTTTCAATAAAGCCAAAAGTTTACATTATATCTAACAATATTTACTTTGTTTTGTAACAACAATGACTTTATTTTTAAACTTTTGTTTTGTAATTAGTTCTTTCTTTTCTTTGGTTTTTATTTGCTTTACTTTCTTCTTCAAGTCCCGTGTGATATTTGTGGTACACGAAATTATTTTATTATTTTATGTACCTTTATTTACTTGTATACTGAGGTAATATATATCAAGCAGAAGTTTTTTAAAAATATTACTTTTAACTAAAAATTCGTCAAATTTTAACACAACAGAATAAGACGATGGTTATTTGCTTAAATATGCAACCTAAGACATTTTTCGTTATTTGTTTAAAAATATTTTTAATTTTTATATTTAAAAGAATTTTTTATTTTTAAAACTGCATTTTTTTATTTATATTTTGTTAGTATTTTAATTATTCTTAAATTATTTTTGTTAAATAGTTATTAAACATTCGTTAATTCTCTTAACCTCTAAAATGATAAGATTTTCCAAATGTTTTTGAACTTAAGTATATTTTAATACGCCTTTGAAAGCTCATGTCAATCAAAACGTATTCGATTTTAAACATAAATATGTTGTTTTGTTATCCAAGAGATGTAGTTATTAATCTTATTAAGGAAATATTCATCGCTAAAATAAAAGTCTTACGCACGCTGGATGTTTCTTTTCTATTTTTTGAAAGCTTTGCCTCTAGAAACTGAATAAATTTTCTTAAATGACACATTGGTCATCTCAATGAATGCCCAAAGTTATTATGAACGAAAAATATAAAAACATAAAAGGAAGAGTGTAAAAGACCGCTTAAACTAATGAGGAAAACTTTCACTTATTTATGCTTAATCTCGTGAGACTTTCTGTAGAATTTGCACGTGTTCTCATTTGAATGGTATATAACTTTAAAAAACTTTAACCCTTGCATTTTGTTTATTGCTTAAGGAAAAAAAGAAATAAAACATGACGTTCAATATTTTTTTTTTACAATATAAATAACAAAAAAAAAATTGTAAAACATTTGCACATAATTGAAAGCAATGACGTATCCTTTTGTTTCGCAATTCTTTTGACCATTGATAAGTCACTTGAAAACAACAAAAAAGATCCTATAAGTATCGTAACTTATAACGATCAGTAAAAGTACAAACATTACATTTTGATGTAATTGTTTTTTTTTTAAATGTCTTTCTTATAAACAAATTTATTTTCAAATGGAAAAAAGTGGTACACTGAGAGTTCTTCCAAAATGTGTAGACCTTTGATCACTAAAATTTTTATTATGCATATTTTTATGCGAAAATGGAACTTTGACATTATTCCAGCTGCTCCGTATTGATAGAAAGAATATATTCATCACACAAGTAATGAAATACCGATAAAATTCAATTTAGTCAATTTAATAAAATTTGCTCATATATTATTGCGTAACACCGTATATTGAAAGTGATCTTCCCTTTACTATTAAATGACATACAGATGGCACTCCTTGTTCTATTGGAGTGAAATTTCTTTCATCCCAAGTAGGATTTCCAGTAAGATCTCCCGTGCACTGTGTTGGTAGGATTTGCCTTTCACTTTTGTTAAATGCTGTGATGTGTTCTAAAATGAGCATTTTATGTATGCCTTGCGTCCTCTGTTGCTGAAATATTATTAAACATTGTTTGTTTCTGTATGCATCACAATCTTTATTATTTTATCCAAAAATAATAACAACCATTGAAGATCACAGCTGATAATCTTGAAGGAGAATAATCTCAATTTAATTAAAAATTCAACTTTAACAAAATGTTCAAAGAATTCTTAAATGCAATTAACTTATTAGTAATTTTGAGACAATACAAAGGAAAAATTTTGTTGACTAAAATGAACTCAATTAAGAAATATAGTTTCAAGAAAAATTCCAGAAAAGTTATGACAGGTATCCTATTATTTTACCATTTTTATGCGGAAAAAATATTTTGGCTCATTTTATTGGTTAATAATAGAATTCATAAAAAGAAAAAGCATTATGAATACTCGTCTTTGAAAATTGTATCATAAGTTTGTCAGAAGTATGTAGATGCAGCTTGCCTATTTTTAGAAAGTTAATCGATTAAAGGAATACATATTTCTATTTTATTCAAAAACATACCAAAAATGATTTATTTTAAAATATAAATTAAGAAAATGAAAGCATGGATGGGAAAGGAATTATTTTCGAATACAATTACAGAAAAATGCCCAGAATTACACGATTTTTAAAATTTCATAAAGTCTTATCTTCTTAGCACATTTACGAACACATTGTTCAGTTTCTTTTTGCAAATTAGTTTTTGCTATATATTATGCTTCTTTCTTTTTACAAAGTATAATTTAACTTCTTATTCAAAATCTGGGGTTGGAAAGTAGAACAGCAGTTATGTTTATGAAATGAAAGCATGAAAATAAGTAAGTTATCAGAATCAGTAACCTACAGTTAAATAGTTTAAAAGTAACGCAACAAATGGATTAAAAACAATTAATTTTTTTTATGCCCAGCAAAATAATTATTTCTTATTTTATATACCCAAAGGCTCTAGAATGTGATTGCAGGTATAACTGGCTTATTTTCGACTAGTTTATTTTATATGTTACACTTATTTAATACAATTTACTTGAATAAAAAGTCTTTTTTTTAGTTTTTCATGAAAATTTTATGCGATCGTTAAAGAGTTAAAAATATATCTTTTAACCCTTTAACTATCACGTTTTTTTGATGATTGGGTACATAAATTTTCAAATTTTTTATTGCAAAAAGTAAACGTTTAGCAAAATACAAGATATACTTTGTAATTAAAAATTGATATTTTGAATAACACACATGCATAAAATTTTTAAGGTTTAGTAGCAACTGCATATTCACTAGAGATGGCTGCCACACAGTGTGGCAGTGGTTTATTCATACGTATTCCTTTTTATTTAATCATTTTCTAAAAAATGATTAAATAAATATGAATACGTATTAATAGATAGGTAATTTAACTTTGCGTGGTATCACTGGAAACACTTTTCTAAGCATTACCACAAGCACAAAATTATAAACTATCAGATAATGTACTTCAAATTGTGATTACGTTTTTGTTATTTTTTGAACAAATAACATCATGGTAAAAATAAATTCCTTTCACTTAATGAACTTAACATACATGAAAATTTCTCAAAGTTAAATTTTTTAATAGAATCGATAAATCAAACATTTGATTGATTTATTGCAATTTTCACTTACAATCTGAAAAAAAGGCTTTTCGTCTTTTTTATGTATCTCCTTCTAAAATTCTTCCTGTTATTTAATTCACAATTTATGAATATCCCCTCTCATTTCCTCTGCTTCGTCTCTCATTTCTATTATAAAATCTTTATTGGAGCATGTATGCATGCCACGAAGATCCCCAAATTTTCCGTAATTATTTCACAGGCTTAATAAAAGGAAAGCATCACTCTTGTATTAGCCTTCTGATAGTTTTAGCTGATTAATTTACTTTAGTTTGATTTCTACTTTATTAAAAACACATTTACTATATTTGTTTGTTATTTACATGTAAATATAGTTGAGTTGTGACTCTTTTGCCCAAGATTTTTTTTAATTATCCTGAATAGTAGTCTAAATTGGAAAAAAATTTATAATTCAATCACTTTTTATGTTCTTTTAAATTTATTTGCAAATTACTTCATGTTAATTGCTTTCTGCTAGGATTGCACATTCTAGCGTTTGCTTTGATGAAATGTGTCTTAAATGCATGATAAAATAACAAAAAATAAAGAATTACCTAGAACTTTATTTTTACAATAATTATAAGGAAAAAATGGATATATTTCTTATGCATACAATTTATCCCTTATATTTTCTTACACTTTCTACAGGAAACATGTCCTAAGAAAAAATAAAACAGTTTAATGGAGTTTTTTTTGCAATGACCTCTTTGGAATTGAAAAAGATATAATGCTTCCAATTCTTAGTCAAGTTTTTATGAAAAGCATTTAAGAGTAATACTTGACCGAGAGAAAACCTTTCGGAAAAATAGTAAAACAATTTATTTTATGCGACCATTTTCATTAACATACAGATGATCAAAAGAAATACAGCATACAATATAAATGCTCATGTGTAATTATAAAACAAAAAGGTATATGGAAACTTGGAACTATGATAAGGTTTAAAATATTACCAAGAAATAAATCGTGGTACCTGAATAAAATTTACTCTGCATATTAATAGATCTTAATGTATACAATGTTATAAATTACAACACCAATTTGTTTGCTTTCAGGAATCTGTAGATTGAAGTGACTCGTAGTATGGCAGTGTAATTTAGTTCCTTCATTAGAAAGTTAGAATACCTTCACAATCCACAATGAAATGATGGTTGCTTATGAAAATAATAGTCCATCCCATGGCACTAATGTTAGGTAGAAAAGAATTTTTTTAATGACCACAAGTCCTGATCCAAAAAATAAAAGACAGTTACTCATAGATAAAGCTACACTAGTGAAGAAAATCCCTCTCAAGACCTGCTAGCTGTCTCAAAGTTGTGAGAGGGTGTACCTGGATGGAATGGGTGATGTTCATCGGGAGTATATACTCCTGGTAGGATCACCCTAGATGTGAAGGCCATTTCATTATGTCCAGCTAAAGTTAGCAGACAGTAGGTGCTAAGTCAGTCTTCTCCTTTTGGTGACCTAGGTCCTTGGATCAATTGGAGCTGCCCGTTTCCCGTTACTATGAAAGTCTGCTCCTGCTGACACCTTGCAGGATAACACTTGTCTAACTTTTGCCGAACTCTCCTCCCTTAAAAGGATAGAATTAAATGCACTTTGGAGAATACCCCCTGCTCACCCTTGGTATTTTGGGGAAAGAACCTCGTTGGTGTCACCAACTAGATATTCCTAAGAATCAGCAGATGGCTCTATCACGCTTTATTTAGTGGCCACATCAAATCTCTTACATTTAAACAGGGCCGGAAAGTCTTTCCATAGGTGCGAGCCTAATCAGGCCTCCCTTAGACATATTCTTAGTTGCTTGAATTTTACTAATGAAGAGGGTTTAGGAAATCCTAATAAATTTTAGACTTTTTGGTGATTTTTGGATTGATGGAGATTGTGTAGCTAAAAGCTACACTATTTGGGATAAGAAACAACAACAACAGTGAAGCAAATGAAGGGCTGTATCCGATTAGAGACCAAAGAATTACTATCAGAATCAGTGGATTCCAACCTTTTTATCTCCACGGACCGGTAAACGTTTTATGATTTTACCACGGATATATTATGGGAGGGGGGGGGGTAGTTGAGTTTTTATACGTTAGATTGTCTTTATTTAATAATTTTGATTTAATTGTATTTAAAAATGCCTGCAGAATGAAATACAGTTACACTAAAAATGAATATAAAGTGATTTAACATGGAATTTTAAGCGATTTCCATAAAAAGTCGCAGAATCCTGAGAAAAATACACCACAGGAAATAAAATGGAAATAATTTAATGTTAATTGTGAGGCTCGGTACCGGTTTGAGGCCCGGGAGTTAGATACCACTGATGTGAGATCTTTAATCAGACTGATCTTAGTTACAACAAAAGCGTGGAAAATTATTCACGAAGACAAACACATGTCAAAGGTATCAGCACACCAAGTTCCACGATTCTCGACTCCTTTTCAAAAGGAAATATGACTCAACATATCATTAGAAGTATTGAATCTTTTGGAGCATGAAGAAGAGTAAATTTTCGGACGTTTGTTAAGTAAGGAGAAATATTATATCAATCAATAAGATTCATTGTCCAAAAAGATCAACAAGAAGTGTGAGCACAGCGACTCACCTCTTCCAAGATGGTTAAGGTGCAGAAGTGTGCAAGTAAGGTCATGTCGTCTGTTCTTTGCGACTGCCACATTAACAGACTACTTGGGAAAGAGTCAACACAGCCTATCACTATCCACTGCTGAGTAAACTGCTTGGTGCCTTGATCAAGAAACGGCGTGGTATAGACCATGAAAGGTGTTCAACAATTCACCTGCTAAGAAATCTCGAGGTGCTGTTGAAGAATTGCAGAGATGTGGCTTTGGAATTTTACCATAGGTCGATCTTAACCTGAAGCAACTATTTCTTATTCTTAGCACTAAGAAAAACAAACATTGCGGAATTGGAGATTTGGCAACATATATGACGTCATTCAAGACGTCGGTTTTTGATGCAATCTGCTGAGTTCTAATATGAGTGGTCTTGAAAGGTCAAGAAACACTGAGAGAATTATATAATTCAGGTTTCCTTACTCGAATTTTTTTGAGTAATAAATATGATTTTGCAGTTCCTCCCTCTGTAATTTTTTGCGACAAATTTAAATGATTGTTTTGTTATGTCGTTTTTAATCAATTGATTTATCTGTTTAAAATTATCCAAAAAATTGATGCTTCGAGATGATTACAAAATGTAGCTATCAAATATGAATCAAGATTCTAATAAACTACCCCATTTTTGAAACTATTTACAGTTTGTTTATTAAAAAGTAAATATACTGATTCCTATATATTTGCTTTCGCTATTTAAAGCATTTTTATGTGTAAGATGACAACTATGAGGTAAATTTTAAATCGTTGATCATGTTTTCTATCGTATGACCAATCTATATTTAAAATACTTTCTATCTTAAAACTCTTGATACTTCTGTGTTATAACCATATCATTTGCTGCCTTTTCTATCGGATAATTTTTTGAGTACAACACATCGCTATTTGGATTCTCTCTTTGCAATAGTAGTAGTTGTATGAAAGCTATGAAGTAGTTATTGTTGAAAAAAGTAAGCCAAAATTCGCCAATTAAATTTCAAAAGTAAATGTATGGTTACTACGAAAATAACCAAAATTGCAACTTAATTTTAACGCATTATTTCCTTCCGAAATATGTATGTACCTTAACAGAAAGTGTATCGCTCTCTTAGATGTCATAGAAATCTTACAAATTTTGGTTATAAGCAACAATCCAACTCTACCTCATCTTAAGGTATCCGACTGGTTCTACAACTTTTTTTTACAAAAAATGGAGATTTGGAGATTTTTTTTGTTGTTTTTAGATTTCTTTAGTACATTTTAAGAAAAAAAATGCTAATATTAAGAAGAGAAAAACAAATTATTTTTACTAAAATGGGAAAAAATGGGTAAAACTTTACAGAAAATAACACAAACGCGGCCCATTCTATACCAAAGGTTTATGAACAAATTCTTAAATTTTGCAATTCTGATATGTTGCTGTGTTATTCATTTTTGAAATGACATTCAGGATAAGAGATGTTTTCCTTTTTATAAAAATTAGACCACTTTATCTCAGTTATTATATGAAATTGATTAAAAACCAGTGATTATATTCACACAAGGGACTGTAAACTTTGTAATAAAACAGTGATTGATAAATCTGAAAGTTAAAACACCTCTACTTTTATATAGAATTTCAGTTAATTATTTTCAAAACTTTTTTTAGCAATCATTGGCCCGTTTGAGTATTTTTTTAAAAAAAAAACACACATTTGAAGTAAAACGCGTTTTAAAGTATGACATCTTGCATAAAGCAAAGGCATCTGCTTTTGCTAAAACACTTGTAGTTTTTGTTCTAGCGAACAGGAAATGATAAACTTGGTATTTTTATAAAGCTAAAAAGATGGCTTATAAAATAAAATCATAAAAAATTGCCAATTTTTGGCAAAATTAACAATTTTAGGGTAGTCGGATGCATTAACATAGTTGCGAGTCGTATTCTCTCTTTACAGACATAAACGGAAAAAGAAAGAATTAAAGTTAATTTGAAGAGAATTATTCAAAAAACACATCATCAGAGACTGATTAATTTGAGTCAATTTATTACTTAAAAATAGTCTGTTTATTCACTATTGAAAAATGATTCGTTGAACTGAACGCTTAAAAACTATTTATGATTATTGAATTGTTTTGGTCAATGATATTTCTCGGAATTGTATTCAAAAATCAGAAAGAAGGATATATTCACATATTTTTAGAATGCAAATGGAACATATCTTTCTTATAATGCAAATTGAAACATTTTATTCATTTACTGCGTTGTATAACAAAGCAGAAGCCACTTTTTTCCTTCATTGATAAAATCTATAACTTAAAAATACAATTATTTTATTTTGAAACAGGTATGAATGTAATTCGTACTTTTAAGATAATATTTCGTCCTGAATAATAATCAATACTTTTGAATATATGATCGCGTGATATTTCACTTACGCACTCAGAACGCTTATCTGATAAGATAATCTAAACATATATCTAAAAGCTTTATGAATTTTATAATTATATAGAAACAAGACATACGTAGTATATTTTAAGGATGATAAAAATCTGTTCTATGATACAAAATTTCTGCTGCCCTGTTTGCTTATTTGCTGTACATCGATGATATTTTGTAAATGAAATTTCCCTTTCATTGAATTATGTACATTAATTAACTAAACGTTCGTATGTATTTAAGATCCCATCTTGGTCAATGTATTAAAAAATCACTTCCTTACTAAACCAGGATGTACCAGGCTAAAGATTTGTCATAAATTCAAACTAATGTTGCACTCTTGTTTAATTATTCATAATTTCAGAATAAAAAGGAAAAGCTATTGATTTTGTGGAAAAACAAAAAAAAATGCAGGATTTTTTGAGAAATTGTTAGCAAAAAAAGAAAATTTATTAAACATATTAAAGAAAACATTAAACATATACAAACCTTACATTGTGAATTAAATTTTGATAAATTTTCTCATTATATTACCCTTAACACTTGAGGAATACATGAATTTTGCATAAAAATAACATAGTTTTAATAAAAGTTTGAGTTTTATTGCGTTTTTCATTAAAAAAATTGACGAATAATTTCTTAATATCTTAATAAAGGCATCAAATTTTAGGTTTAAAGTGCTTTAGCTCTCTCTGTATTTTTTAAAAAAAACAGCAACCCCTTTCCATCTTTATACTTACAGATATTAACTACTTTATAAATATTTGAAAATTAGTATCTCAATATTCAGAAAAAAACTTTTAAGGTCACTTGCCCTGGAAACAATAGACACCACGTATCTAGAATCTGACTGGGCGCATATCTATGCTGACGGAAAACTTTTGAAGGACTCCGAGAGTGCAGGGGTGTATTGCCACCCTTTCTCTTTTTATTTAACAAATGGACAATTTACAACCGCTTTTGATGGTGAGGTTACTGCCCTTCAAGTAGCCCTTGCGCATTTGCATTGTCATCTGAATGCTAGGGATTTTGTCTACTGTGATTCAAAAGCGGCGATTTTCACTGGAAACTCAAATTATACATCTGCCTCCTCTAACATTCTTGACTGTAAGAAACTGCTGCAGAGTCTGTCTGAGTATTGTAAGCAAATCGTCTTGCAGTGGATCCATGGACACTGCGTTGTAACTGGTAATGAGTTAGCGGACCACCTAGCAAAGAAGGGACAACAAGGAAAGCTGTCCCTTTTACCAGTGCCAAGCGTGTTATTAGGAAAAAGACGAATGATCTCACTTCAATTCAATACACAGAGAGAAATTCCAATAAGGTCTGGTGGAATAATCTTAAAGATCTTCCCATGTGGCCAAGACGTAAAGCAGTTGCCGAATTTCGCTGACTACTGGACACGACTGTCTCCTTAAACATCTTCATCGAATTCATGTTGCACAGACCCCTTTTTGCACACTCTACGATATTTGAGAGGACATGGAGGCTGACCACATTCGCCACTGCCCAGCACTAAAGGGTTCTTCTTTGTGCGATCTTTATTGGCAAGCTAGGGACATATTGGGCTCATAGACTTTTCTCGCCACGTTATTTCCTATTTTGTTTATTTTGTCTGTTTTTGTTCCTACCCCTTAATGGCGTAGTGGTCTTTTGTAACCCTGTCCATTGGAATAAAAAATATTCAGAAACAATTGTATAACTTTATTGTTTTATTAAATGATGTAATGGATAAGTTATAAGTTAATGAGATGCATATGCGATGATGAAACCTCTATAATTGTAGATTGTGTGCTGCTGTTCAAATGACGCATTATAATTTACGAAAATATATGACTCATAATCAAGTAATAATTTACAATTTTAAAATCATCGTTGTCTTAAAACTTTAAAATCGTTTCCAATCCTTTTGAAAATAGAAAATGAAACATGTACTGAAAAAAAATGTTTTATATTCCATCGGAAATACCAAATAAATTCTTTAGGGTGATAGTAAAATAAAAATCGACTTAAAACACAAGCAGGATACGACTTCAACAAGTGTTTTATTTTCATTTATTTTACATCACAAAAATACAAGATACATTATTCATAAGATACATAAAATATATATAGAGAGAGATAGAGAGACATTTATCCGCACATTAAATGTCGGATACTGCTTTTTAAAACTTTACAAAAACCGATAATAGTATTTGGTTTTAGTTTTTAAACGTATACCTCTCTACAAAGAGAGGAGAAAACCCTTTTTTAATCTTTAATGTTTTGATATACAACCTCCTAAATTCAAAAGTTTACAGTTGTAAGAAAGGAGGACATTTTTTTTAAAAGATTTATGGTAAGACCAGTAACCTAAATAAGATAAGCAAGAGGAGAGAAACCTTCCTTTTGTGTAATAAATAAATTCACCATATTTGTACTTAGGAAAACTATAAGAGACTTCAAAATGAAATAAATATCTTAAGACAAAAAAAATCATTACATAAGCCTCTATTTAGGTAAATATATATACACAATTTTTACATTGCCCAGAACATGAAAGTATTTCAAGTTTATCACAGATATATTTGATACTTCACAACACACAGAGTCACATACAAGTTTTAAATGAAGAGTTAGATATTCTTTAAACATTTCACCAAACATTAAAAGTCCTTTTTCTTATAAATAATGCCACAACTTAAAACTTTTTTGAATAATGAACACAACGTTCCTATGATGACTTCACATTTGATATTCAGAATGAAGCTCTGAGTTGTTTTGAATTTTCAAGCTCAAGCATTATTTTCGGAAAAATTTCAGTATTTTGAGTAAAAAGTTTTCGATTCTATTTACGTTTATAAAATTATTTTTCTATTTCGACATCAAAAGCTTTCAAGTGACTTGGAATAACCTAAATTGACGCATCCATTCGAGATGGCTGCGATTTTAGGTGAAATAATGCCATCTGGTATTGATATTTCGTTTAAATCCGTCTTTGATTGGAAATCCACTTTATTTTTGGCACGGAAAAATGAAGCTACGTATTTCTCGATGGCATAATAAGGCTCCACAAACATTATATTTAGAAAGAAGGATGTGATAAAAGCCAGTGATATGTAACTGATAGCCATAAATAGCTGAAATAAAAAGAAATTATTTTAGAAGAAAAATAAAACAATTAACAAGAGTATATAATATAAAACAAATTTAAGTCAATTCCTACTTTGAATGGCTGAACAAAAAATATTTTATTAACGATTGAAAATTTGGACAGGATATATATATATATATATAGATAGATACACAGATGGAGGACAAAATAATACGAACACCTGTGAGAAAAATATGATTAACTTCACACCTGCAGTACAGCCCCGCCACCTGCAACAGAAGTCTGCCATCTAGTGAGCGTGAAGAGGAAGGTATCAGTCTCTCAAGAGCAGTCATCTGCGTTGCATGTGTCCATCTAACTGTCTGTTATATGTTGAAATGTTAGACCTGTCAGAGTTCCAAAAAGGAATGATTGTTGGAGCGCGTTTAAATGGAGCATCGGTTACGGAAGCAGCAAACCTTTTGGGGGTTTGCAAGTAGTACGACATCAGCCGTTATGAAAGTGTACATGAAAGAGGGTAAGTCAACAGTGACCTAATACAGGGGTGAGTCAAAAGCTTGCTGATAGGGATAGACAGGTCTTGAAGCGCAAAGTGGCCAAAAGCACGAGCAATCATTATCTGAGATAGCATTCGAAATGAACAGTCATCTCCAGGACCTCGTTTCAACAAAAATTGTCAAAAAGGAACTTCATGTTGTGAAGATTTATGGTAGCAAGGTAATTCGTAAGCCATTGATAACAACAACTAATGCTTTCAAGCGACGCCAATGGTGCAGAGATCACAAAGGTTGGTTCCCTCAGCAATGGCAACAGGTAATATAATCAGATGAATCGTCATTCACTCTATTTCATACGACCGACGACCGGACGCGTTTATATCTGGAGAACGCCCAGAGAAGCGTCTAATCCTGAATGCCTCTTGCCGACTGTGAAGCATGGGGTTGGCTCCATTATGGTATGGGCTGCGATATCTTGGCGTGATCTTGGACCACTTGTTATTCTGCATGGGAAAATCAAATTTCAATTACTATCTAAGCATTCTAGGGGACCATGTCCATTCTTTTGTTTAAACCGTATTCCCTGAAGAGAGACCGCTTTTTCAAGACGACAACGCCCATATCCAAGCTGCCAGGTGTGTTCAAGTGTGTTTAGAAGAGCATGACGATGAATTTGAACATCTTGCCTGGTCGCCTCAGTCGCTAGACTTGAATATTATTGAACTTTTATAGGAGTATTTGGAGTCCAAATTTCGTTCCCGATTTCCACCTCGATGTAGCCTTTCGGAATTAGAGACCATTTTGCAGGAGAAATGGCTTAACATTCCTTTAAATATTGCCCATGATCTTTATGTATCTATCCCATGTCTCATTAAATCTGCATTTCAGTCAAAGGGTGGTCCAGCTCCCTATTAATAAAGATTTTCCATTATTTCACGGGTGTTCGTCTTATTTTGTCCTCTATCTGTATATAGGGTGAGAATGAAATAATAGTAAGAATTGAAAAAAGAGCATGATTTGTCTGCATTGTTGTAACAATGCACACCCGGTTTGCCTAGTTTGGCCGAAAAACCGGTTTTCGATGTCAAGTTTTGTCAGTGTTTTAACAGTTACAACAATGAAGACGAATCTAACTTGGCGTCGAAAACCCGTAACTAATTTTATTAACTAACCGGTAATTAATGAATTTATATTTAACAAAACTGTATTAACATCAAGTGTCATCCACTACAAGTTTAAGAAAATTTATTTGAACTTGATTGGACGAATAGAATTTATTTTATTAACAATTGAAAATTTGAACAAGATATGTAAATAAATATGCGACGGGTGCTTACGCGTTTCACTAACCTTCTCTCACATCTTTAAATATTTTATTTATTTTAACCAATCTCCGCCGAGAGCCAAAAGTGTGACTTATGCAAACAAGATAGTTTCGGGTTTAGCGAGTTCGAAAAAGATATAAAAGGGAGAAATGAAATGAAGAGAGGAAGATGACTACGAGGTTGATTAAGAAGGTGATTCTGAGAGATTAGTTTAACTAGTGGAAGTATATTCGCCGGGACTATTGAAAAAGGTTCATTAATTCGGTTCGGGAAGGAACTGAAGATATCAAAGATTGAAGCCGCTCCTTAGAGCAATCCAGTATTAGAGAAACCTGCCTTAAAAAGGTATCAGGTCAGTTATTTTCATAAATTAGATATAAATGCGTAGTTTGATTGTATACGTTATTCTCCGTGGTTTCAGTTAGTATTCCGTCGTTCATAATCGGGTTCTTCTCACACTCCACTGTAATTTGTTGTTCTTATAGTCTGAATAATATTTGTGTATTTCTTAATTAAGAAAGATAAATAAATAAGATTGATTTATTAATTTGGTTGTAATTAATTATGGATCCAACATATTCAGATTTAGATAATATGCGAAAGGGAGTTAATAATCATAGGGGTAGTGAAAGGCTACGACAAATATATGCATATATAGGGAGAGAGTGAGTTAATAGTAGGAATTGAAAAAATAATTTTGTTATAAAGTATTGCATCTTGAAATTCACAACATACTATTATTAACAATTGAATTGGCTTAATAAACTAATACAGGGGTGAAGAAGTAGAAGTAAGTGGGCCACATGCAGCCCACTAAAAAAAGTCAGAAAACTAAATAGACTGAAAATGCTCTCTATATTTAGTTCAACATATATTTGTGAGTAAAGTGTTTCTTGCATGAATATTGACAAGAGTAAATGTAGATGCAAGTTAGCTGACATTAATTTCCAGGCTGTGATGAGAATTTCAACAGGAAAACTCACTCCTGATTTCAAAAAAATTGTCTAAAAGTGTGATAGGACACGTTTATCTAAAGTTAACTATGCTTGTAGCCATAGATGATATAAATTAGCACAATAAACAAATTGAATAAAATTGCCACTATTTTATTTAAGGTATGTGACTACCAAAATTCACTATTTTGTTAAAAAATTTCGAAATTTATTTTATGTTTTTATTTTATAGCCCACACCATTAAGATTCCGAAAACATTCTATTTTTGTTTCGAGAATATTTAGAAACAAAGTTATAGCATAATTAGTTAATCGGAAATAGAATTTACAAAACCGGAAACAGATACCTACACAAAATATTTTTAAGATATTAAATTAAAATTTTCAGAATATGTTTTATTTAGTTCTATCTGTGTTATGAATCAAAATCTAATCTATGTGTATATATTTATGTACTTTATTGCTTTCTATGAAAAAAGAGTTATTTTTTTTAAAAACAATTCGAGTTATTGCATAAAATTTGGCATATTTAAAAAAACTTTCAAAAGTATTACAAATCATTTAATTCCTAATACATATAAGGATGTTATTTATGTACAGCATAAATATTATTTGAATACATTTATTAGAATTTTGTGTACAAGATTGTAATTGCGATTTTTCATCAAAATTTCATTAAAAATGACAATTGTTATAGTCTATAAAACTCTCCAGAAAACAGAAAAAGGTTAAAAAAAAGTCCGAATTAGTTAAACATGAAACCAAAGAGAGCTTGAGCTATAAATAGGGTGAGTTTAAAAAATTTACAATTAGTAGAAAATGTTTCATATTGTATTAAAATTTTTAAATGCATTTTCTGAGAAACTAAGTTTTTCAATTCTTTGCTTCACGGTAAAGTTTACTACAAGATTTATTTTACAAGTTCACTACAGGAATTTTCAGAAAATGTTTTATTTAGTTTTATCTGTACTATAGACTATAATCTAATCTCTGTGTATATATTTATGTATTTTATTGCACTTTTTGTGAGAAAATAACGTTAGGTTGTTGTAAAAAATTGAGTTCTTGCATAAAAATTGACATATTTCAAAAACTTTCAAAAGTAATACAAATTTTACAGCTCTAATAACAGATAACGATGTTATTTATCCCCTGTATAAATATTATTCGAATATATTAATCAGAATTTTCAATACAAAGTTTACCGCAACTGCAACTTTTCGCTAAAACTTTACTCAAAATTCCCAATATATCCAAAATTATTTTTAATTTTGTGGAAATTGTGTTTGAATTCATAGTTTTATGCCCCATTTCAAATAAAAAAGTGTTTATTTAGTTTAAAATTTATATATTTAAAAAAAAGTGCTCCAAAGGTAGTCACATACCTTAACATATACATTGATTTTTATGGAACAATTTATACCCTTTCTGAGATGCAAGGTTAACTAATGAATGCAATCATTTGAAAAAGGCGTGGCCTTCCGGTATTATCCGCATCCACAACATGGCACTTGAGCCCCCCCCCCGAAAAAAACTGTCTACCCTTGTACTAGTACAATGAATGGCATCAATATTACAAAAAAAAATGTTTCAAAATCTTTAAAACTTAAAAAAAAATAGATAATAATTGATTGTTTAAAAGAAAATTTAATAAAATAACTATTAAAATAATTGATTCCAAAAGCAATAAATAAAATTAGTTTTTTATCACGGAATCTCAAACATATTAAAAATCAGCTATATTTGCCATTTCAATCATAGAAAATAATATATATTTGATTTGAAAGTAAAATATTCTGAAAATGCTGCTTATGATATTTCGTATTTGAAGGTATTCCATACATTATCTCTAAGCTAAAGCTATTGCGTAGAATCAAGCTTTTTAACAAATAAGCCTTGCTATATCAACTGTAAAAATATATATAATGATATATATTGCGTCATTGTATACGTAATAGGGAAGGTGTATATTAAAGAATATAATAAGTCCATGGGAGACGAAATTATTTTCCGAACAAAACAGTATGTAATAGTTGTCTCCATAAATTGGTAATATAAATTAAATTAATACAAAATATAGTTAGGAAGACACACATTCAATAATTCCCTAAAATGATCAAAATTATTTCATAGATAACAATAGAAAAGTCATAGAGATTGATTTTAATATTTTTGTTACTTTTTTCCTAGTTATTATTTGCTGTCATACTCAACCTTTAACAACTGTATTACTTGCCAATTATAAAAATTAGGACGGTATGTACTTATTCATTAAAAATTAATTTGCAAATCATGGTTAAAGAAATAACTCGTAAATTTCCTTCAGTTTGTTTTTATTATATGCTTATTTGAGTTGTAAAACAAACTTTCAGCAAATAATTTCTTAAATTTTAATTTTTATAAAAATATTTAGTGATATTATGCTCTTAATTATATCTCACGGCTTTGTATCTAAAAAAATATAATAGTACTTTTTTTTATGAAAATAACAGTTTTTAAATGAAATCTTCACAAGAGCTTTTTCAAAAGGCAGGTTAATACATATAGAGTAAATCCGTTTGTAAATATAATTACTAATGTTTATTTTAATGCCGAAATTATAATGTGTTTCTTTTGATTATTATGGGCCAATTATGAAATAATTAATTCACTATCTTTTACCAATTCACACTGAATCCTTTTTAAATATTTCTACTTAATAATTATATCTTATTGATTGTCCTTGAATAGATTAATTTATTTGTGACTTATAAAAGGAAAGATTTTTCGTTTACTTATATTGGATAGTATTTCATGATTCAAAAGGCTTCTTGGGTATAATTTAGCGGAAAACGCTTAAAGACACGAATGAAAATGAATATCATAAACTGATAGTTTTTCATTTAGAACACAGAAATTATTCACATGTAAAAAATAAAAACTTCATTATTTAAAATTAACTTACGATTTCTAAATGACCCATGAAAAATCTACTACGAATGGTTGCACTATGATAATGCATGATTGGCAGATGTATCAAATATGCTAAAGAGCATAAGCGATCCAAAGGTACAAACGTCTTCGATTTTAGAACTCGAGATATAGGTCCTAAAAGAATATACAAGATATGTAAATCAGTAACGAATTAAACTAAAGTTGGGAATGAAAATAAAAGAATGAGTTTTTAGAAAAATATAATATGAATGTAATTAAAAAAAGAGAGAACAATTTAAAAAATATTTTTCAATCAGTTTTGCAAAAAATTAACTTATTAACTTATGATAGTACCAATTAACTGCATATATTTCTCATGTTTACTTTTTAAACATCTATGGGGGAAATTCAGTATAACATAATGTTCTTGATGATTTTAAAAGCAATAAATATTATATATATATATAATACAGGATTGTATTTATATATGAATGAAAAATATAAAATACATCTATAAACATAAAAGAATAAATAATAAAAACACAATACATGAATTCCAAAACCAAGTTTTTAATATTTGAAAGGAAGAAAAGTGAAACATTGAAATAAAAATCGAAAAAGGAACCCAGCTAGTCAAAAAGCAATTTTGGACTTGGGACCGAATAAGTAAGTTTAAACTAGTTTGATAGTATCAACCTTCCCCCTTTTTGATTCATTAGTTTAAAAAAATCTAAACAGTTTAGACACAAAAATACAGATTGAAAAAGAGTACATTGAGCAAAAACTTTCAAGTGAATGAAAGAGAAGCTAACTAATTAATATAAAAGAAATTACATCAAATAAAACAAGAAGATCGTTAAGAAGCTCAGAAATTTGAATAAAAATACTGATGAAGCAAATTCACCTCCATGATGTGTAGTGCAAGCTATGACCATCCATCCGATGCCTATGCACCATACGTTTCTGTGCATTAGAGCATAAAATGTTGCTAGCGGAGTTCCAATCTTCTGACCATGTCTGTAACTGTAGAGACCAAACATAACAGACGTAGTGCAAACAATAGACGAACACCACAAAATGACTGATGCGATCTGAAATAAAAACATTACTAAATTTATATAAATTATTCATTAGCATCCGACGTGAGCTTAAACTAAAATTAATTCAAGTATAATTTGGTAGCGAGAACCACCACTAGATGGCGCTACCACTAGAACTCAGACTTGCTATGTCTGCAAAGGCTTGTGTGTCAAAGTGCAGCCCCATTTGAAAAAAATATATATATAAATGATTCAAAAACTAGATTTTAAAATAAGCTTTTAATTTTACTTCGAAAAATACATTTTCTTAAAATTTCTCCTGTTTTCCTTTTTATTCTTGAAATTTATATAAAAAAATATTATGTAATAAAAAAGTCCAACATATTAACTTGATGTTTTTAAAAAATACTTTTTAAAAAAAAAACTGTTGGATTTGTCCCTTTTTTTAAAAAGGGACAAATCCAACAGTTTTAGGTATAGTATATTATACCTAAGGTATATAGTAAGGTTAAGGTAAGGTAATATAATATACTATATAGGTATAGCATATTATATTTTTTCAGATGTTTAACAATATTTAATTTTGTCAGATAAATTGTTTTTACGTTTCTTGAGGAAACATTCTTTTCAATGAAAATAAGGATTGTGAATTTTGACAGATACCTCATCATAACTTATGAGATTATGGACGAAGTCACAGGGATTTAAAATTTTCATTAGGGGAAAAAAAATAACCGAGAGAAGAAATGTTTTGAAAATGGTATTTTTTGTACATACAGCAGGACTTTCACAGTCTAGTTTTTAAAAAAATGGTGAAATTTTAAAATTAATTCTGATGACTGTGGTTAAATGCGAGTTACTAAAATACAAACACTGCACTTTAACACCTTAAAGTATGAGTTTTTTTTTTGGATAAACTGGTAAAAAATAACTGAGTTTTTTTTGACAGAAAATGAAAATATATACGTAAAGTTTATTCTTAGCAATTTCAGTTATGCGTGTGGGATTTACTAGTGAGCGGGGGGGGGGGGTAAAACTAGAACTAGTTACGGTATTTTTATTAGAAGCAGTCTCATACGGGCATTTAAAAGTAAAGTGAGATACAAGAGTGATAAGTGAGATACAAGATCACCCGTGTAAAACACGGGCGTGTGCAAATTTGCCGGTAACTTTGCCTGTGTTGAACACGGGCAAATGCATTAAGGGGTTAATCCACTAATTATGATTCTGTACAATATTGGGATGGAAAAAGAATGAATTTGAATGGAAATTTTAAAAAAAGATTTTGTTTGGTTGGAAGAATTTATTAAAGATTTGTATTTATAAAAAACATTGGCTACGTATCATATCGAGACACATACATTGAACAACTTGAATATAGACTATAGAAGAAATTTCAAAATGAGTGTACCATCTACGAGGAACTCTGGAATCGTTCCTCCAAATCAATAGGAGGGTATTGAGATAAATTCAGAAGAGGTAAATTTTGCATTTACATACTTATTATAAACGATACTGAAGACTACTTCTGTATTTTATTCGATTCTTTAAGAAAAAGATCACGTTTTTATAACTTAAAATATTTGATAAAACATCTAAGCAAGTTATCTACATAAACAAATATTAATTTTGCGATGATTCAATAATCTTTCTAAATTATGTATCATAACTTTGTGTAAAATTTCTATAGCTGTGTTCCCAAAAACAAGGATGTTTTAACCAAGTTAAACGATTTTAGACAAAATGACGAAGAACATGAAATTTATTCGATTTTTAAAAAATTATGTTAACCCTTTACAAGGCTTTTTACACCAGTTATGTTATGCTAATATATTTTTAAGAATGAAATTGATTTTTAAGAAAGGAAATCCATTTAGGTTATTGGATAAAGTCAATTTGATTTTTAAGACTTCTTTTTACTTATAAATTATTATAAAATTATGACAGGAAATTTTATGCTTTTAGCCCTTTTTGCATTCCTCTACATGCAATTTAAAACATATTTTGTAAGTACTATAATCTGGAAAAAGGAATTGAAAAATACATAAAATTTATATTCGTAGATAATGATGAAATTAAGAATTTACACAAACATACAGTTTTCTCTAAAGTTTTTGAAAACACGGTGTAGCAGGCAGTTAATGCCACAAATGTATACAATATATTTTGTTAATACATGTATGTATGTAATGTGCAAAAGGAATTGTAAATTAAATTAAGGAAAATAACGCAGAGATTAGATTGATGAAGTTGGTAAGTATATACTTTCCAAAGCCGTACAGTTAACAAAATTTTTACTAGGTAGATTATTTATTAAATCACCTCAATGTAAAAATAATAAAGTTTTCTAAGTGAAAAAATGGATCTGTTATACTTTATGAATACTGAATCCAGTTTCAAATGTAATAGGCTTTATGTAATGTGTGTATGTGTGTAGATTATTTTACAAATTCAGATCTATTCAGACAAAAAAATTTTATACCAAGATAGGTCAAAATATACCTGGAAAAAAATCAAAACTATTACAAAAACGTATGATTTAAGGCTAAAGAGGGAATCGGAATGGAAAATGAGAGTGAATTTTAATGTGCATGGTCGTTCAATTATTTTGGTATTATAGTTCTGTGACACTGAATTTTTATTTCTGTGTTGCTGTGTTTATTGTTTTGTGTTCACGAATGTAAGAAATAATTATATGTTTGAAGAATAATAACGTTCTCACATATGTACAATTACATGATTACACTTTTCATACGCCATTGCACTTTCTGACTATTTAAATTCCATTTTTTAATTCTTATTTTATATTTACAGATATTACGGAAATTGCTTTCATTTCACCAGCCCGAATATTTGAGAGATGCATAAAAGGAACGTTAATGTAGAAGAAAAATGTATAAGGGGTGATCAAATGAAAAGGTACGAAACGACATAAAAATGAAACAGTTAAATATTTGCATATTCCGCCATGGGAGAATGTAGCGAGACATCTCGGGATGCCATTGGAGGCTCTGACTGGGATCGGATAATGCGCGGGCCTTCGCATGCGCAGGAGAGAGCAAAGGCTCTAATAAAAAGCGGCGTTCAAATGATGCGGCAGTCCGTATGAGGACAGGATGGCGTCCGCGTTGCAAAATTCGGCGATTGAGGAGCAGCGAAGTGTTATCCGATTTCTGACAACGGAAGTAGAGAAACCGGCAGCTATTCATTGGTGGATGGTGACCGTTTACGGGGAGAAATGTGTCTCTGACAAGTCTGTCAGAAAATGGAGTGCCCGTTTTCGTGCAGGCCGTCAGAGTGTGGGTGATGACCAGAGACCAGGCCAGGCAAACACTGTCATCACGAGCGATCTCATCGACAAGGTGGACGACCTAGTGAGAAGTGATCGACGTGTCACATTGCGAATATTGGCGCTGAAGGTGGATGTCAGCTATGGAACCGTGTGGACAATTGTTCACGACAGGTTGCGATTTTGGAAGGTGTGTGCCGCTTGGGTTCCGAAGCATCTCACCGACCAGCAAAAGAAACTGCGTATGGGACTAGCACTGCAACATCTGTTTCGGTATCAGGAAGACCCCGCTTTCATGAAGCGGATCATCACAGGTGATGAGACCTGGTTCCATCACTACGAGTCAGAGACAAAGCGGGACAGCAAGCAGTGGAAGCATGCGTCGTCACCTCCCCCTAAAAAGTTCACAGCCGTGAAGTCAGCAGGCAAGGTGTTGCTCACTGTCTTTTTCGACGTTCAAGGTCCGCTACTTGTGGAATTTCTCGAGCACAGAAAAAGCACTAACTCCGATGTGTTCTGTGAGACACTCCGACGCCTACGCAGGTCCATCAAGAACAAAAGACCGGGGCTGCTCACGGAGGGTGTGGTTCTGCTCCATGATAACACGCGTCCATACGTCTCCAGAGTCACACAAATGGAACTGGACAAGTTCAAATGGGAGACGTTGGACCATCCGCCCTACAGTCCGGACATGTCGCCCTGTGATTTCCATGTGTTTGGTCCACTGAAGAAACACCTGAAAGGGAAGCGCTTCAACTCGGACGACGTACTCAATGACACTGTGAAGGACTGGGTCTCGTCACAGCCACAGGAATTCTGGGAACAAGGAATCCTGCGGCTTGTTCATCAGTGGGATCGTTGTGTTCAGACCTATGGTGTATATTTTGAATAAAGTCTACATTTGTACCCACCGTGTCGTTTCGTACCTTTTCATTTGATCACCCCTTGTATATTCACATGTAGATTATACAGAAAATGTATACGTAAAATAATACAATAATGTCTTGAAAGTGTGGCATCATTGCGTCTATCATGTTATTAATGATAATTTCCGAATCAAAAAAATAATAAATAATAAAAAATGTATGTAAAATTTAATTGTTTTAATTTCAAAATCATAATTTTGTTAATATGTTAATTTCTATTATTTGAAAAATGGGTGTAGAATAACCACATTTACGCTTTTTTATTAAATATAATTTAAATCAAATTTACCCTTGAAATTTTTAATCGGTCCTTTTTCAAAGCCAAGAAATAGCCAGTAAGAAGACCAATACAAAATGGACCTACGTGGTCGAGTGGTTTGGTAAAGACGTTATTCCAAGCAATTGGGAAAGTTCTGCAAAAGAAAAAATACATCATTAGATAATAGAATTAATATTTTCACTCATATTAACTAAAAATATTTGAGTTTAAAAAAGTAGGAAAAGTACCTTTTATCTAGCATATAAAACGCCAAACCTCCTGGTAGATTGTTCAAAACTGTCATTATTGAAACAAAGATAACACCTGAGAGAATTAGAAGAATCATGAAAAAAATCCCAAAACGCATGGATCTGCAAAAGGTAATTGTATGCATTATAAGTGTTTTTGTCGTTATAAGTGAAAATTTAACTTGTTTTTGCCTGTTATCTTACAATTTTAAAACACTGTTTGTAGACATGAATACATTAAAATATATATATATATATATATATTACCTTTTTAAAATACCCATAGCAATAGCTCCAATTATTGTCAGTTGCATCAAAAGTGATAATATCCATGTATGATAAAGGCACTAAAATGAAATTTGTACTTAGTTTAGTGGAATTTCTTCTGTAATAAAAAATGGAACGTTCCAATAAGCTAAAATCAAGATAAGAGATCAAAGTTTTAAGCTATATATGTTTTAACCAATATCTTTTGGTTAAAAGCAATTTTCGGACAAGAAATGAGATCTTGAAATTTTATAAATAGCACGGGGAATTTTTAATTACTCTAATATTGAAAAGAAATATATATATCTCCTCTCTCTCTTATAAATTCTTCCCCTTATATATGAAAATCTTGTGTTTCATATAGAAGAATTGTTCGTAATAATGCTTACAAATTTAAAAACAAAAGCATACTTCATTGAAAGCCAATGTTTCTCAGACTGTAGTGCACCCTTTTCCCCTTGGGGGTGTGATAACCCTAAGATAGAGGAGTGAGCATATTGAAAAATCAAAAATAAAATATTTAAAAAATTACAAATTTACTGAAAGGAAGCTAAACAAAAAACAAAAAATACACATTTACACTGATATAATATACTTATAAATACATCTGTACTACACAATGTACTTGATAATTAATCTCCCAATACTAAGTTAAGAACAAGTTTAATAATTACTAGTGATAAACATCGGCTTGTCATATACAAAATTTAATACTTATCTTGATAATGTTTACGATTTATGATCAAAATCGTAGTGTAGCGTTAATGTCAAAGTGTATCATTATTGGATTCATATACATTGTTATTGTGTGAATAGGGGCGCAATGAAAATTATGATTGAAAGCCGGATAAGCACTTTTGTAAGTTCTTTTTAATACATTGTAATGATAATTACACTGCGAAACCTAGTAATGAGGGTTAAAACTGAATTATTTGTAAAATGATTAGAGATACAATGAATTGTATTCAAATTACAGTTACATCTCTTGCACCATTCTATTTTATGATATGTTCAAGTACAGGACCTGGTCCTACCCTAAATGAAGTAATAATGGTAAAGTAATATGGAGGAAATAAAACTATATAGGAAACCAACTACACCAAAAACTAAGCTCTTTTATTGCTATAATAAAAGAAAAATTCAGTTATGTGCAGGATTTCGTTTTAGAACATTAAATAAAAATGTCCACTTACCAAATGTGCACTTACCAAAACATACTCCTTGTATTCACTTAATAATCGTAGCAAGTGAAAATTTAAATGGAAATTATTGGTGAATACAACTGTAAGTTATGCTATACCTTAAAATTGCAAAGTTCTCAGTCATAATCCAGATTCCTTAATATATGTTATTTGTTTTGACTCCTCTGTCAATTTTTATGTTAATCTTATTATTATAAATTATAACTATTTTTTTTTAATTTAGTCGACTGATCAAAATCAATAGTTTTATTTCAATTGAATATCAACTCACTGTAAAAGCAAAATGAAAGAAAAGAAGAAAAAAAAAAGATTTATATAGCAAATATCATATTAAGATTATCCAGCTCTTGATATTTTAAGAGAAAATGAAAAGCTTCAGAATGATGCCATTACGTTTGCTGCTGAGCAATTTAAGCTCAACAGAATTATCATAACAAGAATTTAGAAACGTAATTCAAAATATAATTGTCAAAGTGAATAATTTTCTATTGTTGATTCGTTGAAAAAATTTGGACGTAAATGCAAAGATAATAAAAAAGTGAAACGTACAACATATTCCTTTTAGCAAAAGAGAGGCATTAAAATATCAGAAACTTATGCCATTGAAATCTACATCCTTTCGAACACGGAAAAAAGGAATACCCATTAAACGCATTTCAAGCATCATCAAATCATTTGGAGAAAAAATGTGAAGTATGTAGGGAAAGAAAAGCATTTCAATAATCCTACCAACATGTTTAAAACGCAATAATGAAGTTATTGTAAAACCCACAAACTATATGAGCACTCTAATTAAAAATTAGGATTAATATTTTTAATTTATTTTGTTTAATTTAATCTAATTTTACTGATAATAAACATTTCGCTTTTTGTTTTACTGCTATTACTATGGGACAAATAAAACTCATCAACTGCTACCATTATTACAGAACAGAGAGTAAAACATGGGAAATTTTAAGAATTTTATTTTTAAGGCATATCGCCAAGGAAGAATATTGTTCAAAAGAAAATGAATCGCTGTATTTTTGACTACATATCTGTTCTACATATTTAAAATCATAGATGTATAAGGGAAAGAAGTTGAAGATAATTACTTATTACTGAAAATAATAACAATGAGTTCATCTTTGTGTATGGAATATTTCAATTATTTAATTTTTCTCTTTTTTAACTCTTCCTGTTGATTGTGATTAAGAAAAGTTCCTGATAGCCTACATTGAATTTTAGAGAGAAATAACAAAAAGTTATGCATTTTGCTTTTGTCTTTTTTTAATTCAAGGTCTTTAATTTTTTTTCTAATTTATTAGGGCTTAAATATGCAGAGCTTGTAATTGTAGTTATGGTTAGGGTTGACAACATTGTATCTATGGAAGTCTTTTGTACTATTGTGTGAATATTGTTTCTTAACTAATTAAATCTATTTAAAATAATTAAAAATTTATCTTACTAAATCTTCCGAGTCCCAGAAGTTACTGATAAATAGAATATTTAACCACCATCTTTGGTGGCAATTCTGTAGAATTGGACTCATATAGGCATTCCAGAAAGGTCCAGAACCAACCAAAGGAAAGAGCAAAAATAGAGATATGCACAATAATTGAGCGGCAGAGAGTCTGGAAAAAAGAATATCAGATAATGTATCAACAATGTTTAAGCGGTCTTTAAGAATAACAAATTTGTTTGCTCTATTCAAAAATGTTATTCATATAAGAATTTTTATTAATATACGTATACGAAAAATTAGACTTCATTTATAGTATTACAATAATATATAAAATTGGACATAAACATAATATATTTCTAATTTTTTTAAAAAAAAAGTCTAAGAAGTTTAATTTTCCTGTAAATTAAAAAATAGAAGTGCATTAAAACCTTTTATGGGTAATATTCTATTGTCTCTTATTCACAAAAACTACATCAGATTGAATTTAATAATAGTGAATGCAATCTATAAAAAATACTATTATTGAAGTAAATTGCTTTTATTATTGCTATGTACATCTTTCAGAATTAGAACATTTTGCAGAAAAGGCATCAAATATCATGTAATCGTTTTTTTTTATAATACTACGGATTTTTACATTTTATATTATAAATTTTGAAAAGTCTAGATTTTTTTCCTTTTAAATGGAACTGTGGATTGGTGTTTACCATTGCAAACCTAGTACATTCCTCGGGAGGTAGTATCAGGTTTTAGTGTGGTAGCATTTGCTACATTGTAATCTTTACACCCAGTTTTCTTATCAGAGGAAGGTACCTGAGCTCTGACGATATGAAATTGTACTGGAAATTTATTTTACCCTAGACCATTCAAGTCAAACAGGCACTCTAAGGATCTACCATCCGCATAATACAAGCCGCATTATCATACAGCATAGACGAAACATAAACGATGTCAATTTTTTTGCGTCGTGGAAAATCCACCGACTTGTACCGAGATCGATCCCGCAAAATTGGGCGAATAAGGCCAGCGCCAAACCAACTACGTCAACCATAAGGACCAATAATTTGTTTTTATATAAAAAATCTTTCTGAATAGTTTTTTGAATTTCTTGCGTATCTTTTGAAGGTATTTTGATTGCGTTTAAAAATAATTTGACTTAGGCTTTTATTTATTTATGTTAGTAAAATTGAAACACATCAACAAGCAAACAAACAGAATACAGTCACATGCAAATGATTATAAACTTAATGTAAAATTTCAGTGAATAGTTTATATAAGTTCATAGAATGAAATTACATTTGACTTTTCCCCACATTTAGAACACCATAAAACTATTTCTCTTACCTAAAATAGCGACCAATCAACAATTTAATTATGTCTAAGTTCACTTTGCATCCTTCTGGAACAAATCTCCATCTGTTGTATGCAATGGTGACCGCACTGCGAAAAATAAAATATTCAAGTTAATGTCATACTAAATATAGTTCAAGTCATACAAAATATTTTTTTATATTATTTTGCTTTGTTTCATTTTGTTTCATTGCAGTGGTGATATTGCGAAAAGTATCTGCCGCACTATAACCCAATTTTGGCAATTGGCAACAGTCAGACCCCTAGAAACCTGCCCCCCTCGATGTGGTGGTTACGGGAGTGTACGTTACGCCACTGTTATTAATATACCATTTATGTTTTATTTGTAAGTCAAACAATGGGCTGAAAATGTTATGTAAGGCTAGATGTTATGTAAACAAGTTGGTACTATTGTTTTTGACCAAGAGCATGGAAATAACGTGAAAAAAGTAGCAGAATTTGTTGGAGTTTTTTCTCCTCCATTGTGTCAGTAACGTCTATTTACAACGAAAAAAATCTGAATGTAATCAATCTTAACGGAGAATTTTTTCATTTATATTTACTAACGGTCCCACTATTTGAAATTTTTTTTTCTCTGTTTAGATATAATTTATTTAACTTTTGACCTTTTAGCATTTTATCAAACATTATATTTCTCCGTCACTGATGACTACATTTTAAGTAGTTCAATACATTAAAACTTTTAATGCACGACTTTTATTTCTTCACTGCATTCTGTTTTACACTTCATGTATTTCACACGCTTATTGTTTTTATATTTATGAATAGTTGATGTGAAATTTTGCTCAAAAGTCATTATTTGCTTGCATTGTATTCATTTCATAAGTTAAATGGAAAATGCTCAGTTATTTCGAACGCCTATCATCTAAATACATGTCATATATTACTCAATATTCAGCTTTTGTACACTGCTTATGTTCTATCAAATGTTATTAATGCAGTGCTTCTCAAACTTTCAATGTTTGCGACCCAATTTTTAATCATAATTTTCCTGGTGCCCCCCCCCCCACATACAATAATAATGCATTGAACACAATAAAAATATACTTTGACGCTAAAGCTACAATACAACATTAATTATTAACCATACAAACTACCAAAAAATAAGTATTACATTTGGTACATGGCAAGCCCATGTGAGGCATTAGTAATTATTAAACTTGTTTTTAATTTAATATTGATAAATTAATTATCAAAAACATTGTGAAATACTGATACATTTATAAGTATATTATATCAGTGTAAATGTGCATTTAATTTTTATTATGTCAGAATGAATTTTGTTTTACTTCCTTTAGTAATTAGTAAATTACTGCTCATTTTAAATCTTTTACTTTCGACTTTTTAATAAGCTCGCGCCCCCTCACAGTAATATTACGCCCCCTAGGGGACGTGCCCCACAGTTTGAGAAACGCTGTGTTAATGACAAATTGAAATATATTTGAATGCCTTTATAGAAAATTTTTTTTAAAAAAGCGTTTCATTTATTTTTATTAAAAACTACTAATATTTACAGTAAAGGTATTGCATTTTAAGAAAAAATATACTATTAAATATAATCCCTAGAATGAAGAACAATTTAAGAATTTTAACTATAATTTCTGGAATGAAGAAAAAATTAAGAATTTAAGAAAACATATACTATTAAGTATTATTCCTAGAATGAAGAAAAAATTAAGAATTTAAGAAAACATATACTATTAAGTATTATTCCTAGAATGAAGAAAAAATTAAGAATTTAAGAAAAAACATACTGTTAAATATAATTCCTAATGTGCTAGAATTTAAAACAATATACTTACGCTACAAAAACTATAGAATCCAAAGTAACTGATCCATTTCCTACTCCAGAAAATGTAAAGCTGTCGAAAAATTTTATGAAATTTGCGGCTTTTGCTACAAAGAGAAAAATAATAAAACTTTAATTTAGATATTTATAATTATTTGAAATACCAAAATTTTTACAAACTTATGATTTTATATTCATAAAAACGTCTTGATATTACCAGTAGTTGTTTTTATACATAGGTTTGTGCAAAATTTTTTTACACTATATACATCTATTAAATAATTTGTAATATTTAACTTACTTTCTTAAATACAAGATCACATTATACTCAAGTAATATTAAAAAATTTAAAGTCAACTCCTACTTAGTTTAACAAAGAAAAATTTTACCTTAGTTACTTTTTATTAAATAATTACAATTAAAATAAATATGAATATCCATATGACAGAATCACAATATTAAATGGCAATTTTTTCTCCCATGTAAGATAAGAATTAATTAATTAAATTTAATTAATGAATTAATATTTGAAAAAACTATATTAACATCAAGTGACACACTACAAGTTTAAAAAATGTCTTTGAACTTAAGTGGATGAATAAAAAGTATTTTAATAACGATTGAAAATTTGGACAAGATTTATAAATATATATATAAGAGAGTATGAACTAACAGTAGGAATTGAAAAAGTAAGATTAAAAGCAAAAAATACAGAGATTATATCAAATGAAATCATAAATAAAATAACAATATTAATAATATTTACTAGAAAAACGCTTCAAATACTCTAAGTAATAGGTTAAAAATAAGATAACACACACATTTCTCTCTTTCTACATAATTACCATATAGCAAAATAATGAGGATTTAGTATTAAATATTTTCGGCAGATCAGAAAGAAATCAAATTCTGAAAATTAAAGCCTGGAACATGAGATCTATTAAAAGAACAAGAAAAAGTAAATAGACCAAAATGCAAAACTATTGTGTTTTCTAAAGTTGTCTCAGACTTAGGACTGTGATGCAAGATTAAATGTGCTTTATAGAATCCCAATCTTTCCTTTTAGTAGAAAATTTATAGATAATAGCACAAGAAAAACAATGACTGAACAAAAACTAAATTATTGACTATCAATTAAGCCTAAAATTTACGTGTTTTCAAATAGTATGAAAATAGATAAACACGAAAAATTTTAAAGCATATATATGTAAATGTTAGTAATAGAATGCAAAATACATTTAAAAAGAGCAATTAGAAATTCAAAAAACATACCTATAATCTTCAAAAAGAAAGATTAAAAAAATGGAACAAATTAAGAAAGGGAGGATGGATGGGAACTGGAAATTGAAATGACAATATCAACAGGCTAGTCTCTATAGTAATAGAACCATCTGCATAAAAAGTCTGAAACTATTTTAAAGTATTCAAACATAATTTTTAAAAAGAGAGAAACACTGGAAAAATTGAAAAATATATTAAGAAAAGTGTATAAATTTATGACAATGTATTATTTACATTATTTTTACAAATATATGCATAAAGCATATTAGTAGAATAATTAAGTTCTAAGCAATAATTGTATTTATATAAATAAAAGTAAAAGCCAAAATTAATAATCAAATAAACAGGAATATATTAAAAACTAATAAAATATGTAAGCAGAAAAACACCTTTAAATCACTTTTAAAGAAATATAAAAATGCTTTCTTGCTTTAACTGATGCAATTCATAAAACAATAACATAAATTACTGAATTTATCATTCTGTATTAAAACTACCAACTGACTTCAAAATATTTATCACTTTGTTAGCACAGTCTAATTTTTAATTTAAATAACAAACAGATAAATATTTTTTTATATGCATGGAATACATGAAACTTCCTCTAAATATAATATACAATATTTTTGTCTGTTGTTTCCTTTTTGTGTTTGAAATTTACGTAGCTTAATGTTAAATATTTCTACATTAGAAACTTAAGCAGTAATAGAGGACAATATAAACTTACTGTATTTTTGGAAATGAAGTTTGTGAATATAACCATAGGTATGACTGTAAATTATCATGATAACTATAAAAAATCGCAAACCACACAAGCAACTCAAGTTATCCGATTTTCTCTTTGTGCTCAGAACTGTCACGGCGTTACCATAAAGGAAAATTTCTGTACAATTTGGCAAAAGTAACCTACAAAAAATATTTTATTTAATCTTCAAATCAATAGGATTCAGTAAATTCTAAAAATGATTGTAAATTAAGAAATATGTATTACAACATTTACAAATTTATTCAGCGTACAGCAATATATTTGGCACTTTTTAGTCATTAGGTATACAATAAGAGTGGTGAAAGTTAGTAACATTATTTGTTATTAAAATGACCAAAAGCGAAAAAATGAAATTTATTAATAACGTCTTAAGCATGCGAATTATTTTGCACAAAATGAAAGATAATTAAAAGTATTGGGTGTAAATCTTATGGTTTTGCGTATCAGGAAAAGAAGTAGTAAATATGAATACTCTGTAAATGTAAAACGTAAAACTTAAGCATAAATAAAGATACTCACATGTTTTTTCATTTTTTAACTATCTGAATTGTAATTATAAACCTATGAACATAAAGCACAAATAAAATTACTTACTTGGTGTTTCTCTTTTTAAATCCTGTGGATCAGTTTTTAGACGATGGAATGCATCCATAAAAGTTCCCAAAATCAAACAACTAACAATAATTGCTAATATTATCCTGTGGAAAAAATAATTTGAAATTTAATTTAAGCTTTAAAAATATGGGCTTTCTGCTTAAGAGAATGCATTAAAAATATACTTGTTCAATTAAACTATTAATATTTGAATTCTTCAAAAAATATGTCAAATTGTCTATTCTTATTCTCTAATTTTATTATAAACTTAAATTTAATTTGTTTCCTCTTCATAAAAAGTTACATATCAACTTATTTTAAATATAATTATGAGAAAACTTAACTTTTGATCAATAAAATGAAATAAAAATTTGTTAAATGTAAGATTAATTTATTTTTAAATTTCTTGACAGATACATTTAGTAAATGAATAATTATGAAAAATTTATATTATTGAAAACTTTATCTATTAACAAAATTCTCTCAACGACCATAGTTCAACATTTCATTATGGCTTCAAAATACAACAAATTAAAAAGGAAATTTTTATACTAATTTTAACAAACGCTAAACTATAATTCATACTGTATAATTTAGAATTTAGGGAATATTATTATTTATATAGCAAACTTTCTTTAAATAACTTTCTTATAAAGTAAGGAGATTATAAACTGCATATTAAAAAAGTAGAAACTTACAACAAAATTATTTGATACGTTGAAACTTGACTTTCACCTTTGATTTCACAATAGGGTACATTTACTCTACCGATGTGTTTTCGGAGGGATTCTGTTTGATAAAAATACCATTAATTTAAACAATTTTATTTTGATAAAAAAACTGATTTTAATCAAAATTGTAAAATATATGTAAAATATCCTTTTTCTATTGGTAGTAATTATTAGTCTTTGGTAGAAAAATTGAAAATGAAGTAAGAACTATTATACAATTTAAAAACTAGGATTAAATTTAAAAAAATGTTTTACAGCATAAAATTCAAACAAACAATTCAGTCAGATATCAAAATACATCTGCTGCTTTTTATGAATATAAGGCTATTGTAAAGCTATTGGCCGTATTTTCAAAGAAACAAAAGAGGAAAAAGTATCATGATAAAGTAAAATGATTTAAAAAAGAAACTAATTCGAAATTTAAAATTGTTCATCACTTTGAAATTAGATATACAGTAAAAATATAACTTAAATGTTGATGACACACACTTTCATATAAAAATAAACAAAAAAATTAATTCTATTGAAATGCAAAATTTTTCATTCCGTTAAAGTTTAAAATCATTTTGAATCAAATACGAATAACAATTATTTTCAAAGCCTTACCTGAATTCATTATGTTTTTGATGTCTTCCCTTGAACACTTTGAAGGAACACACAGCCCTATTTTCATTGTATTGTTAGTTAAATGTTTGTATCTTACAAACATGTTGAGAAACTGAAATAGAAAAAAATCAGAATAATATTAAGAAATCCATATTAAATTGATTTATTGCTGAAAAAAATTACAATATAACCACAATTTTCTCAAATCATTTATGTATCATACATACTAAATAATACTACTTTTTTAGAAAGAAATATGTTCTTTAGAATTCACAGAATTAATACGCAAAACGATATCCTTACAAATTTTGGACGAAGTGAAAATGCAATTGAAACAAAATCTTTATTTAATGTATTACGTTATAATATGTATTGGAATCCTTATTAATTTAAATAGAGTTGATTTAATAAGAGCATTTAACGTTTTGCAATGGACTTTCCTTGATTACGTTATTTTAAGTTCTTTAGAATTAATTTTGGAACCAAATTTTAAAAAAGGATCATTGTTAAATTTTTTTGAGAAGTTTCTTGGGAAATAAAGTTGATACATGTAAGTAAAGTATATCATGAAACGAATCGTTGAATGTTTGAATTTAGTGAATATTTGATATTATTATGAAATAGACCTGATCTAATTTAAATTATTAATAAAAGTGAGCGTCTTGTTATTAAAAAAGCCCTAATGATTTTAAGATATGACAGTTGCGCTGTTATTTACAACAATATATTAATTAAAAAATATTCTCTTTTAAAAAATGAGGTAATCAAGAAAAATAATTGAGAGTAAATAAAAACTAATTGAATTGTGAGAGGAATACTTTGCATTCGTTAGAAATGTTCTGTATTTTCAAAAGGAAAAATCTCATCTTTATGATAATTTGAAATTCTATAAGATGTTCAATGAATTATATATAAATTGAGATCTTAGCTACACCATGCAAACTCTATATAGCTTGAATTTTGTTTCAAGTATTTTGTTTATAATTTATTAGTAAGACGGCAGAAAAAAAAGAATTTTGAGACTTACTTTAAATTTTAGTAATATCATGTTCGATTTCCAGATGTTTTTAAAATATAAGGGAAAAATTTCTCTTTTTCACTCTTAGTACTATTTTTACATGCAACTTTTATTTATTTATTATTTTTTTTAGAAATTATGACAATGAACAGTTAGACAGATATATTAAGGCTGGCTATTACCTTACAATAAATCTGCAACAAAGTGACACGCACATTCCAGCATAAAAGAATGAAGTAGAACTTGAGCAAACCAAATAAATTGCGTTTAAAAAAACAAGAATGTTTAATTAGTACAAAAATTCATGGTTATTAATTATGCAAGAAAACATAATTGTTTTTTAAGTTCGCATTGTAATATAGTTTTTTTTTAAAGTGTAATCACAGTATCTTGCAACGATGTGTGGGTTATCTTTCTTGTAAACATAATATCTTAAAAAAACCATATTTTAATGTGTTCATGAATTGATAATACGTTAAATTTTAGGCCCTCTGTCTAGAAAATAAATATCACATTAAAAAATGTTCGATATATATATAAAGACAGAGTATAAAAGATTTTATAAGAATCCTTCAAAATTCCCTCGTTTCTGTATATAAAGATAATATTAGTTAAGTGGTGCATCATATTCATTAATACATTTATATTTTTCCTTAAACAAATAATTTTACACCTTTCTGCAATTGAAAAATAAATAATAAATAATAAAAAATACAATAGGCTTACTGTTTTCGTTTTGGCTATAGGTATGTCTGTGTTACCACTTTCATATTCTGCGATAGCTTTGTTGATGGTTTCTGGCCTATTTAATTCTATCAAACAGTACTTTCCTGTAAAAATAGTTTGTTCTGGAGTTTGGGGAATTTCGTCCTTTTTTCCAACAGCTATATCTAAGCATTCATCATAGTCACCTATGGCCATTGAAGTACCTTCTAAAATTCCTGGTGGAATCTTACCCGATGCATCGATCACTGGCAGATAAAAAATAAAGAACATTAAGAAAAAACAGTGAATGTAATGTCTGAAAATAGACTGATAATGCAATGCTATCATATAAAATACATTTATCTATTTAAACTTGAGTATATCCACTTTAAAGTGTATTTAATTATGCTTTGAAGTAATGTATATTGCCTTTTGCTTTGGTTTTAATACTTCATAGAATGTCCCCCCACCCCCTTAAAAACACGAACATAGCTATGTGTTCATAGTCAATTGTAGCTGATGCACGATTTTGTGAACTCCATGCATTCAAACTTCAAAATTAAATATGTAGATTTCTGTGATATAAATATTTTAATCGCTCATCTTTTAAAATTTCAGACTCTTCTAATCAAATAGTTTGATACATTTCGTCTTTGAAACTCTTTCTGGTATTTCACAATAAGAAAAAAATTAAAACGAGATATGCAAATTTTTTATGACTATGTAGTCAAAATGTATATTGTAGTTTAATTATTTTTAATGTCTTATACTGTAGTGATTGCAACTTTTTAAGGCAACAATTCTTTTTAACTTGAAAGATATAGTTGAAGCAACATAAATAAAATTAAATGGAATCTTCCAAAAAAAATTAAGTTTCTAATTACACAATAATATTGCTGGTTGATATAATTTAAATTTTGAAACAGAAGTAAAAATAAAATAAAAATATAGAAATTTAGAGAGTTTTTAAAATTTATATAGTTACTAAATAAGGATTTCAAGAAGTGAAAATTTAATAAAGATTTCTAAGTGAACATAAATTTAAACGAAAATTAAATAACTAAAATTTGAAATTCTTTTTAGAAGCTAGCTTTATTTCAATCAAAACATTTTTTCGATAGATTAATCTAGAGTTAAATATTTTGTTAATTTTAAGAAACTATGTGATTTGTTGAAGTTAGTGAAGTATCTAATGCAAACCAAGAAAAGCTTGTAAAATTGTGGTACATATCTTAGCCAATAGATGGCAGCACTAACGCTAATAAAATAAATGCCAATTATTGTTTGGCGATGAATGAACTTAAGCAGAGGTTTTTCTCTCCGATAGGAATTACAATGCATACGTTTAAACAAACAAAAGCTTGTGAAATGGTGAATTTCTTAAAAAATGTGCAATGGTCCCATTGTTAGTATATTTTTCACATATATTAAATTTCTACCCTCATATTTTTCTCCATACTAATATTCATATTGTTCATTGAATATTTCCTTTGCCAACAGAGGTCAGCACTAGCGTTACACTAAAATTCAGCCTGGAAAAGTGGAAATTAATTGAAAAATTTCAGACCTCCAGTCATCATAAGTCAAACATCGATTACAATCACTAAGAAATTTAGAAAATAATAGACTTTGAGTCAAAGAAGAAAAGAAACAAAAGTTTATTGTTTATTTTGGGATAATTTTCTAAGCATGTTACTGTAAAGATAATAAAATGTAATTATAATTTATGATACAATTTTTTAATATATGTTTTGAAAACATAAGTATATGGGAACATATACCAAACAAAATACCGTGAGGAACAATCGTTTTCATTTTGTTTTAGTGTCCAAAAAATATTACTTTTTGTTTGAAAAATATCATTTTTGAATATCTAACATAAAATTCATTCCTTTCTCGAGATGTTGAATTTAATTCATGTTTACTACTAACCATCATTCTTTGTGCGAAAATATATACAGTCGACTCTCGATAATTTGAAGTTGAAGGGACCAATGAAAACTTAGAATTATCAAGAGGGTAGGAAAAAAAACTCCCAAAATACAAGAGAAATTTTTTACTAACGCAATTAAATTTGAAACTATGTAATAAAACAACAATTGTACATATGTATAAAAATATTTTTTTAAAAAAAAGTACATATTATACAGTAAAAATATTAAAAAGAATTTAAAATCCTGTATTAAAAGAATACATTTTTGTATTAAAAACAACTATTAAAAGAATACATACTGTACATAATTAATTTTTTGGAAAAAAATCTGTTATCTTTTTTTGTTTTTGTTTTATGGCATTCAATCTAACTTTGTCAATAAATTTTTCTAGAATAAATGCAGCCTTAAAAATTTCCGCATCAACATGAGTTTGATGGAAAAAGTTGCATAGTTTTTTTAGAGTACACACTTGAACTTCTCTCAGTTATCGGAGTCAACTCCGATGTTCATCAAAGGGGCTACGTTACAGGGGAGACAAGCAGAGACAATATAACACAAAACATGTAAGTTCCAACTTATTTGCTACAGGAAGCTACATGATACTGAATGTTTGAATTGTCGAGAGTTTTTTGGGGTCACTTCGAATGATCGCGTGTTGTATACTGGTCGGCCACAGATTATAGTTCAAAATATTGAGTGTACCAAAATGTATTGTTTTTGTTCGAAATATAAAGAGTTTTTCTAGGGGCTGAGCATATATACTTCGAAATAGCGAGATGTTCGTAATATCGAAGGTTTGAATTAGAGAGAGAGTCGACTGTACATGTATTTTTTACTCATACATTTTATGTAGATAAAAAAAAACTTTATCAAGGTATTCGAATCTGTATTTATATAAAGGTAATTTACTCCAATTGAAGCAATCTCAAAATCTTAATTTTAAAGTTATTAAGTGTTTCAGAAATTTTTAAATATAAGAGATTAATTTAACATTTCTGATTTATTTTATTTCGAATCTTTTGACCTATTTTTAATATAGAAATATTGATAAAATATAATATGCTTGTAAGTGCCCCTTAAAAGGTGAATAATAAAATTTTAAGATTTTCACTAGCATGTCAACGACTATTTATTAATTTTTTTAAAAAATAATAATTATCTAATTTATGAAGAAAATTAGCTAAAGCTATTGAAATTATTCAACGTACAGAAAAATTATCTAAATGGATTACTTAAAGAAATGTTATTAACTGCGTAAAGTCAACTATATTTTATGTGCAAAAAAAATCTATCAAAATTGTTACCAAGTTTCATTTATGCTAATTTTTTTTAGTTTTAACTAATTTTTTTAAAATATAAGCTTGGCTTTGTAAAATAATATTATCTCGGGGAAAAAAACCCAAGTCTTTAATCAATTTAAATAAGTTTCTGGAAGTTTTTTTCATTTAGCTAATTTTCTAACAAAAAAAAAAGATGATGTAGTACATAAATTTAATGGAATAATAATTTTAAAGTAAAGAAATCTTTTTTTAAAGTAAATGAACACGAGTTTTAACGAATTACAATTTTTACTTAATGCTTCGTTATTTAGGGCAAGGATTTTGTCTTTGAATTTCCAAGGATAGCATTTCAGACTATATTTAAAAACGATCTTTTAACGAGTTTCGCTTTCAAGTTTTACTCGTTTCTAGTTGATTTAAAAGAAACATTGGGTATATGGAAATTCATGGTCAATGGTAGAAGTATTACATGTATTTGTGTCCTTTTTAAAGCAATTTCAAAAGAGGTATCGAGTATATATTTATGACAGTATACAAAGGGGATTGTTACATGCTTATTTGAATAATTTTTTAAATGATAAAATATGAACAAAATTGTGATTATTCTTTTCTATAATAAGAAAAGAAATGAATGAAAACAATTTTAAATTCATATTTTACATTTAAATTAAAACATCATTAATGTACTTATATTTCTCCATAATTATGCAAAATTATAGTTTTGTAGAATTGATTTACCTTCTTTTTAAAAAAGTGTTTTCAATATAGTTTTGCTGCATATAGAAATTTTATAATTGTTTAATAACTATATTTTTAATTTTAATGCTATTGCTAGGATTCGATTGCATAACAGAAAATCCATTTTCTTATTTTAGAATAATGTATTTTTCTCTTACTATTTGAGTTATTTTGAACAAAATTATTTGAATTTTCGATTTTTTTTTCGCTGAAAACTTAATTAAAAGCAATATTATATTTCCAAATTTTTTTCTAATATTTTTAAAAATTTTAGATTTTAAGAACTAGCAACTATTTAAAATCTATCAATAGGCATCAATCAATAGAAATATATCTATTATATATATCCAATTCTATATAACACAACACCCCCTCCCACTCAGAAATACTATATATATAGTGAGAGAGAGAGAGAGAGACAGACAGAGAGAAAGAAAGAGATATAGAGAAGTGTCTTTATCTTTTACATTATACTTCAAAAATGCTTTGGGTCTTATGTTTGTAAATTATATTTTAATTATTGATATCCAAAAAAATCCTCGATTTTTTTTACACAAATTTTTTTAAATAATCATTCTTTTACTTCTGCATTCTTTGTGCACGCACGCACAAACTGTTGAACTGATGAACGTTGTAGAGAAATGAATGAATTTTAAAATAGAAAAACGATTTGCTGGGAAATGTTTTTTAATTGGGAGAGCATGTAGAGCGCTTAAAGAATATGAATTAGATATAATAAAATTTTCAACGAAGTAATTAAGATTCAAGCAATGTGACAATCAATTACTAAGATTAATTTTGCTATTTATAAAAGTTCACAAAGAAGATGAATTTACTTACGACGTCAATGATATCTATAATCCTCTTTGAATGTAACGATTTAACTCCTTCCAGACTCATTTTATTTCTGGATTATGGATTAAAAAATGCCAATTTTTTATGCTTATTTTCAAACATACATAGCTTTTTAAACATAATACGCCATTCGAATACAAAATTTCATTAAAATTAATGTAAACAAATCTTTTTAAATAAATGAGTAATTTACCTATAAAGTTGGCTTTCTGTATGGCAGAAATCATTAGACTTTGGAGTCAATTCCCCCTAACTGTAAATATAAAGCTTAGAATACCTAGCTTTTATCTTAAATTACAAATTTTTGTCCCTTTTTTTGTATTTACATAAATGATTATGAAATTATTAATCAGAATTCGATCGTGTATGATAAATTCGAAGGCACGGTGTTGCACATAACCCAACATCGCAATCTGTCCACTAGAGAGAGAGAGAGAGAGAATCTTGTTCCTCTTCTTACCTTCTTCGCTTTACTGTCTCTCTTTGAGAAGCAAATAATACACTGTCGTGTTGGATCAGTTTTCTTCTCTTTTTGGGGGGGGGGAGGGGATGTTGTCAATAAAGTGTCTTTCAAACAAGCGTGAAGGGTGTGCTCAGAAGAAGGATGTCCTCTTTTTGTAGAAAATTCCACTGAGTGGTACTTTTCAATTATTCGAAACCATAAAAAGCACATGTTAAATAATTCGGTAAAGTTTGATTGCACAGTGTAATTTTCACAGTGCCCGAGCTACACTCGGGAGGAGCCAGGACGTTTCGCTTGCCAGAGTTCAGCTTGGGAAAAGCCGGGAAGGTTTTAATATGAATTCTTCGTTAGAAATAAATCAAATAAAAAACATTGAAAATTTTCTTGAAAATTCGATAATTTTCAACCCATATAAGAACTTCATTAGCACATAATTTGTAATTTCAACAGCAACACTTTTTAGCTCAGTCTTTTGAGATTTTCAGTTACCTTTTTATGTGTTTTTGGTTTATCTTAATTTTTTCTACTTTACAATAGTTATTTGTAATAAGTCGTTACTAACAATTCAAAACATAGTATTAAACTCTCAAATGAAGATTGAATTATCTCATTTCCATATGAAAGAAGTTGAAAATATTATAAAGAATGACCATAATTTTAAGGCAAAACTCCGGTATTCATGTTAATCGAATATTAACACAGCTGTGTGCGTGTGCATCAGGTTTGCAACAGCCTTTTCAAATCAACTGAATTTTAAATGTAACTTGAAATTTTAAAAATGAGAATTCTTACTTCCAAGTGTGAAGGTGTTAATAAATTAATTAATATAAAAATATTGTCACCTTTATTTAATCCTTTTAATTACTTTAACCTTAAAATTTAAAAGTTAGTTAAATAACCTTTAATTTTTAGGTAGAAATACTGAATGTTGAAACACTAAACTTTAAGGAAGAACTGTATTACACCTTACATTAAAAAATACAGTTGATTTTTGATTAAAAGTAACACTCTAAATTATAGGTACCAACCTTTTTTGAACTGGTGCCCCCTTTTCTAGTGAATATTTCGATACCACCCCCTCCCATTCTAAAGAAATAAGAGTGTACATAATACATTGTGAAAACAAGAGTTAAATTTTTAAAAAAGTATTCTACTACGAATGGAATATATTTTTTTAGTTTAATTTGTTTCTAAAGCCCCAATTTTTTTGCTTGCGAATCTGAAATATCTATTGCCACAAATATATTTAAATATGTAATATTCTATATTTTATTCATAGGTAGGGTATTGTAGGAATTGAAACGCTACTGAATTTTTTCATTTAAAAGAGGGAATAAAAGTTTTAGCTTACCTGTTGTGATGATACGAAGTAATTCATAACAAACTATTGCTTTCAAAATAAATTGACAGTTTCAGCCTCTAAAGAATCACACGTTAATTCTTAGTTAATATATTTATTTTTCTTTTATAATATACGTAATGAAATACAGTGGACGAAACATTGTTTCTACTACTCACAGACAAAGACAACACGTGCACTACAGAAATTTAAAAAAATGCACTATACATTCAATTAAATGTAGGCCTAAATGTACTGCAATCTTTAAGTTTTTCATTCACTTCTCCAACTACCGAAATATGTGAATTTTCGTACACGCGGTATAGAAATGATTTAAATACAAACAATCAACATAAGGTAAATAGTATTAAAGTTTACTTTTGTTAGCACGTAACGTGTTTTTTTTCAGTCTTTTTTAGAATATATTTGGTTTATCTGCCCAAGACCCTCTGTGCCATCTCAACGCCCCCTAATTTTCTCTGGATATTTTACTGCCCCCCGAAAGCCTCAAACGCCCTCGTTGAGAAACTATACTCTAAATAAACACAAGAGCTATTGACGATGGACCTCAAAATTTTTAATCTCGTTCTTGTGATGAAAATGACACGTGACCTGGCACCTCACTCTGCAAAACTTAAATCCTCGACAGATTGAACGCGCATCAACCCCTCTATATAGTGGATCTTCATAGGCAACAATACTCGAAATCCTGAAGCATCGACCTCCAATTACCCACCGTGGCCACTAGATTAACGTGATCCCGCGTCAAATAATATAATCATTAAT
>BMAO01033367.1:0-18575 GCA_019973975.1 Trichonephila clavata
TGACCCCTTAAGAGGAATGCACTCCCAAATATATAATGATATGAGTGATTTTTTCAGCATTTTATTTTTTTTAATGCCTATATTTTCATATTTGTTTAAATTATCTACGTATTTATTTAAAAAGAAAACAAAATCAAAAGTCTATTAGATCTGTGTTAAACAATATTTTTTTACTTCACTACATTTATTATACCTTATTTCTTCGATAAATCTTAAAATTTACTATATCTAAACTTTATGCATGAGTAAGGTTTAACAATAAAGTTTTTATCTAGAGATTAAGGATTCATATATTTTACGACAAATACTGAATTAAATGACTTAAAATATGGTTCATTAATGAACTATAACGCAGAAAAGAAATTTACTTTACAATAGTATACAAAGTTAATGTCGACCGAAACATGTCATAAAACTAGGGGAAAAGTTTAGCAAAATGAACATAATTTAATTATTTAATAATTTTATAGTATTGATCAATAGTATATTTTAAGCAAACCAATATATAAGCTATATTTCATCAACTAAATTTTTGATTGAAAAACATGAAATCTTTGAACTAAATAAACGTGTAATTTTTCGTAAAACTTTTATAAACATGTGTACAATTATAATTTTATATGTTTTAAAGTTATTAATGCTGTGATTGTAAGCTATATAAAATATAAAAAGAAAAATTCCATGAGAAAATTATATGAATAGAAATTTAATATGTTCTGGCACGTACTATCTATATAATTTAAGTTGTGCTTAGTTAGCTTATGTTTGGGGATAAAATCATTGCATATTTATTATTCTACTACCTTAAATAGGAAATGTTACTTTTCCAAGTACTTTATTTTTGTCACAAAATTTTTGTAACTCATGACATTCGTAAGAAAAGTAATATTATATTGTACTGACACTTTATGATATAATTTTTGCATTTATTTTAATTATCTTTAATTAGTTTTTTAACACGCTTTCTGGGTTCACTTTTCTACATAGTTCCATTGCCAGTTAATAAAAATTGATACTTTTAAGGTAACTACATGTTCATTATTTTTAATGTAAGTTTTCTATCATGATTTGCTTCTTATATGCACGGTATTTTTAATTTATACATATATTCCTATAATTTTGGACGTTATATTGTTATTTCAATTATTTTAACAGTTAGTGTTTATGCACAAAAATATATGTACTAGACAACGTTTTATCTGGTTTTTGAATATTGTTCAAGTTCATTTTTTTATGCTTAAATATATCCTAGAGAATAATAAAAACATAATTTTAATAAATAGTTTCGTGATCTTAACAATATATTGCCTTTATATGTAAAATATACTAGATACCAATTAAAGTTAGATGCAATTTGAGGTGTATTTCTTCTTTTTATTAAATGCAACATTCGCAAAGCTTTTTTATGACTTATGTGTAAAGCAAGTTTATTTTTTTTAAAATCTATGTTCTAAGCATTACGAATGTTTTTTTACACATAAATTTATGATGGCATATCTACACGCGCAGAGTGCATAAATTTACAATATTTATTCCCATACATACTTAAATTAATTATTAATAATGAATACTTCAGAAAAAAGTGTATCAAGTATTATGTTTTTTTAGGATATTTCTCAAACGTTATCAAAAGGAATATGATTTGAATTAATGTGCTGCAAAAAACATACATTGCTATTGATCCTAAGAAAGAAAAAAAGCACTCCAGAAGTATTTACATGTATTAATAATTATTTATTTTATAAATCTTATTCTTGCTGCTATAAACTTAACAAATTTATGCTTCAAATCGTAAATATACGTTTGATAATTCATCAATTTGATTAAATGTGAAAAAGAATAGTTACAAGAGGATAAATAAATTATAATAGACGAATATACCAAAATATTTTCTTTAATTTAAATACTAATTAGACTTGTTATCATGGCATAAATTCCATCTGAAATAATAGTACTTTAAATGAAAAACATTTTTCTACATATGACGATTATTTAGAGAATACAAAAAAAAATTATATATATATATATATATATATATATATATATATATATATATATATATATATATATATATATTTATATATATATATATATATATATATATATATATAAACATTTCTATTTACTAATAGAAAAGTTTCTGTAAAAACATAAGCATTAATTTAAATTTATTAATAAATAAAAAATAGTTTTTATGGACATTTTGAAATAATTGCAAATTTGTCATCGAATTATGGGAGAGGCTTTTCTTATATTCAAAGCGCAATTTACTAAATTAAATGCTATGCAATTTTACATTTTGAGGGAAATGATATTTATTAATACGTATATTGTTAAAGTAAAATAACAAGAAATTTTGAGGCAAGGATAGAGAAATATTATAAATGTTATTTGGAAAAAAAATACTTGAAATAACGTATTGTAATTTTTTAAAGTACTCTGTCGACTTTCATTTTTTAATTAAATTCTGTAACTATAAGCATTTATGAAATTAGTTCATCTATTTTATCAGCAAAAGTAGTCTGAAACGTTCATTTAAATTCTTTTTAATTGACTGTGTGTGGGGTTTAGTTATTTAATAAATATTTCACATTATTAGGCCATTTTAAACTGTATGAATAATGCAAAATGTTTCCTTTGATAAATGCGTATGATCTGCATTGTGAAATACAACTTAATTCTATATATATTCCAAAATGAGATTTTTTCTCTCTTCTATAGGTGTCAATCATTTCGTATCACATGTTATTCCCCAGCACGTCTATAAGATTCGGCGAATGTGGCCGCGGTAGCCAAGTGGTCTAGGCATCAGATCATGGCTAGAGTGTCATGAATTCGATCCCAGTACCACTAAAGACCCGCCGTGTAGGGAGCAATGCACGTTAAATCTGTCGAGAGCTCAAACGTCCTCCCGTTCGTGTGGTGTGGTAGTTAGGGGAGGGAGGTGCCAGATCAGGTGTTGTCCGCGTCACTTGACCATAGTTCAAAATTACGCGGACCGTCGCCAAAAGCCCTCGTGTTGCTAATCGGGGCGACGTTAATATTCATCACTCATCACTCAACATTCGGCGAAGGACATACATCTGCTTATCATATTAGCATCAGACCACTAAGCAAGATTGTTTAAGAGATCAAACTAAGAAAAACAATATGCTAATAATGCAAACTTAAAATTCTCGATAGTTTCTATAATGATTTTTCTTATGCAAAAATTAAGCTCTAGGTAGAGAAAAATCGAAACTTCCGCCTTTAACCACTACCATCAATATCCATCATTTCATTCATACGTCATACGTCTTGGGAAAAATCAATTAAATTACCCACAAGAAAGAAACACAGCAAAATAAGCAAACAGATGATTTTTTTTCCTGGCGTTTGTAATACGTTATCACACAGGTCTGTTAGAGTAACAAATTTAAGACAAAAACTTTTCCCGTTTGGTCTTTCACTTATTCCCAAGTTGACGAGAACTCTTCTTATCAGCAGTTTCCTTTCATCACTTTTCTTTTCATGTTGATCATTTTCGAAGTTGGAGGAAGGGTTTTGTTTTCTTTAACCCTTTTAACTGCTGCTAAAAATTTACGAAATTCAACCGTCAGTGCCACCGTTTTCCTCCACAAACTCTCATTGCTACGCAGTTTATTGGGGGGAAAGAGCAGGCGGGCTATTTCACCTAAAAATTCATTACTTTTTATTTAAAAAGATGGAAAAGAAAAGTATAAAATAATAGAATGAAAGCAAAAGAATTTAATATCTACAGTTACAATATAATAATAAATAAAAATTATAACTTTTTCTGTTGTGGAATACGTATTGAACCAAGGTTTGACACACTCCGGCATCATATTTTGTGCATTCATTCACAAAAAAAAGCTCTATTACACACGTTAAGTGAAAAGGACAGCAAATGAAGAATATAAATGAGTACATTCAAACGAAAAACAAGAGAAACTGCTTAACAGTGAATTTCATAGTTCCTATAATATATCCTTTTAAATTCTCTTTCCCCACCTCTTCTCCGAAATACATAAGTAAATTCCTTGCAAACACTGTCAATGTTGGTTTACTGTATTCCAAAGCCAGGGACTAGTTTTAAAAAGAGCAGTACAATACAAAAAATCGTCTTTTGGAAGGATGAGTATACACGTCCGGGGCACTAAACGCACCAGCAGAGCAGGGCGCTTCTACACACCCACGGCACTTTTAAGGGGTTAACATGTACTTTAACACACCTTATAATCGCAAAATTCCAAAGATAATATACTAAAGAGATGAATGTAATTTTTTTTTAAATATTATGTTTTTTTCTTTTCTTTTTGGTTCCAGCTTTTCTTTACTACGCATCTAATGTCCTACGTCAGAGATTCTCAAACTTTTTGTTGTTGTTATTGTGGTACATGATTAAGAATTTCAAAATTAAGTAGCTTACTAACAATAAGATAAGTTTAAAAGAACTTTACTTATCTATAAAGCACTAAGTAAAATAGTTAATAATAATAATTCTCTACGTTAATAAAATAATATGTATGACAAAGAAACAACAAAATATTTATTGAGTAATTCATAATAAATTAATTATAACAATATATTTAATGCAAAATTTGAACGTAATACTTTTGATAATTTCGTTTATATTTGGTCATAAAAATGAAAATGTCAGTCTCATTTCGTCATCTACATTTAAAACTAGATGTAGAAAAATAGTATTTCTTCCTCTTTATAACACACCTTTTAACACACCTTATAAGAGCAGAATCCCTTATAAGAAATGAATGTAATTTTTTTTTAAATATTATGTTTTTTTCTTTTCTTTTTGGTTCCAGCTTTTCTTTACTACACATCTAATGTTTTACGCTAGAGATTCTCAACCCTTTTGTTGTTGTTGTTGTTGTGGTACATGATTAAGAATTTCAAAATTAAGTAGATTACTAACAATAAGATAAGTTTAAAAGAACTTTACTTATCTATAAAGCACTAAGTAAAATAGTTAATAATAATAATTCTCTACGTTAATAAAATAATATGTATGACAAAGAAACAACAAAATATTTATTGAGTAATTCATAATAAATTAATTATAACAATATATTTAATGCAAAATTTGAACGTAATACTTTTTGATAATTTCGTTTGTATCTGGTCATAAAAATGAAAATGTCACTCTCATTTCGTCATCTACATTTAAAACTAGATGTAGAAAAATAGTATTTCTTCCTTTTTTATATTTGTTATAATGCTTAAAATATGAATTCACACTAATAAGTTGTAGAAAATCGTAACAATATTTTTAAAAGCTTTTTGACTATTATGGTAGGAATATCCACCTCTAATTTTAATCCAAAATGAGCTAATTGACTCTGCCGAATGTTTTGTAATTATACCTTGACTATTACAGATTGAAATTAGTTATTTATCTTTATTCAAAGTTAATTCATTTACAGATGTATCCGTTATCATACACGGATTCAAACCTAATAAAAAATGTTTATATCTAGATTTAGGAAGTAACGAATGAGAGAGAGAGAGACTCTAACCTCTAGAGTAGTCAAATGGTCTATAGAAATTTTATGAAATGTTTATTTCTATAAAACGGAAGAATGAATCACTGTTCCGTTTTTATTTTTCTGTCCGAGTAAAATTAAAATTAAAAAAATGGCAGTACACCTTAAAGACCAGTGTCGACTACACTGGTTGAGAGTCAGTGCTCTAGGAGAATGACAACGCTCATTAACTCGTAGCTTCTGTCAGTCAAGTCGTGAACTCAAATCCTTGAACCGCAAATAATTAAGAGTAGTGAGGGACTTATGCATGTTAAATTAATCGAGACTCAAAGTTTTCAATGTACTGTGTTGTGAAACTGGGTGCAGAATCAAGTGTCAATCTCATGACTAGACCATGGCTTAAATTGCAAAAGTCTTTATAAACGATATTCTTATATCTTTTAAAAACGACTTTGATAAACAATAAATCCAAACAGGTAAGTAAAATCTAATGTAGGATTGTTCTTTACTAAGCTTTGAATTACTTCTTATTAATGAGAGAATTGAAAAAAAGTTAGAATCTGTTCTTGGTAAAACTAATGAATGGGAATTTAGGGGTTTTTAATTTCCAAATTAATATCAAAGCATTCGATTATATTTTGGTTGTTTAAACTATGTCTAACGGAAAGACGATTTTGTTTGAAAAATTCCATTCAAAGAATAATAATGCTAAAAAGTAATGTGTAAACTTGCTACTTTTTTTAACGAAGAATGTTGCTGTGCTAGCCATTTTTACTGAAAAAATTTATGATGCATTTGAAGATATAAAAAAATGGGACATTTACGAAGAAGTGCATAAAGGAAATAATAGTTTACCCACTAGATGGTCAATTTTTTTGTCCAAAATTTACGGAAACTGCACATTATTTTATTGCATATAACTAAGCATAATACTTAACAGAATGCGAAATGGAAGAATTTTATTTTAATTTTCAGCTTTCAGTTGTTTTCACACTATTTTTTTGTGGAACCCAAAATTCCTAAGTGCCTCTGCATAATATGAATAACATTTCATTTTAATCTTAAAAAAATTTATTTCAAAACTTCAAAAAAATTTCATGTTCATACTTTTTTTTTCAAATGGTTGTTGATTTTGAGTGTGCGTGTATATTGTACACACAATTTGAAGCCTGGTAAAATACTAAGTCTTACATTGCAATGGGGACAGAGATAACATCGTCTTTTTCGGATTATCTTCCCATTTTCATTTCTTCTAAAGCTACAAATTGAACAATGTATTGCCAAAACCTGTTATTTTTCAAAAATCTTAATTCCTTTCTTCAATGAAAAATTCCCTCTCTTACCACAAAGAAAAACCCCGGATGAGAAGTATTACAGTACCATGGACAAACTACAATTCTTAAAAACACCAGAACTAATAAACTCACAAAAACTTACAAATATATGTGCAAACCAAAGAGAGAAAGAACATATCAGTGTCCGTACAATCAGTAGGACTTTCAATAGCCCGTACGGTTAACTTTCGGTAGCCTGTACGGTAAAGCAGCTAAGGGGTTAGGTACTAGATCATACATTTTCCAAATAATTAGGTAAAATCAAATCGCAATTTTTAAAGTATTCAGTATTGCTGTAACTGGAAATTTTTAGAAGAAGAATGCATATGACATAATTTTAGTTACAAATTATTTGCCTGAATACAGATTTTAATAGCTTTTGTTTTTGCCTTAAGAACTCTTTAGTCTAACATTACTTTTATTTTTTATTAATAATAATGGGAAAAACATTTGAAAAATTAGAATCAAATGAATTTATATACCTAAATTAATCTAAATATAAATAAACCGATCCGCTTTTAAAAACTCAAGAATTCTTTAGAAAAATCTTTAATCGGTTTACGTAAAATATTGATCCGATTAGTACTCTGAAAAATATTTATACATGATATCCAAACCAGGCATCTCATTTCAGTATTCTATTTCTAAAATGTTTTCTAAAACTATCAGAATACTTATGCAATAAATTGTAAGCTATGAAATATGAGTTTTGCGAAACAATACTTTTTTTGGTTAAAAAGAAAATCTGAAGATAAACAGGAATCCCAAAAAGCTATTTTGCTCAAAATTCCCACGAGAACTATTCCTAAACTTGCCGAATTATATTTGATATTCATAAGACACAATGTAAACAATTCCAGATGGCAACAAATTAAAAAATGCTAGGTTTTTTTTTTTATTTTCGAAAATTTAAAATATTTTCATGATTTAGAGGGGAAAATTTTGCTATGATTTTTCTTTGTATATCTTTCATTCCTATTATTCGGGACCAAATATGGTTCGAAATAGGTAGAAAAAAACACTTTTTCAAGAAATAAGACATTTAATGTTTCTTTGTGGAAGCTTTCATATTTTCAGTTTATATGGAATTTACAGCGGTTAGTAAAATAAATGGATTTCTGTTATATATATGTTTTTCCCACACACACATATTTGTTACAAACAATAAAAATTCTGAAATTTTTCTACAAAATTTTCATGCTAAAGATAAGGATTCTAGTTTATTACATAGATTGATTTTAAATCTGACGTGGTGAGATAAAACCAGCTACGTTTTGAAACGGTTACACTTGTTTTTAACTAAAAATGCTTAATTAAATTTTACTGTCCTTAGATTTTAGTTCATCGTGTTTACTAACTTGTTTCTGGTTTATTCGCTTATAATAGTGGTCTTCAAACTGTGTTCCACGGAACCCTTGGATTCACGAGGCATACACAAGCGTTCCACGAGTCACAGTAAGAAAATTGAAAAGAAACTTATAAAGGTGTATGCAAAATGAATTCACCTTTTGTATGAAGTTTCTGTAAAACTACAATAATTTAAATCTCTTTTCTGCCATCAAGAAACCGAAAATTTTATTTACACATTATTACTTTATTTTGCAATACTTTTTATATACAGGGTGTCCAGCTTTATTGTGACCCAATAGCTAATTCCCGGACCGTTCGGGTTAGATATACATTTCCAATTTGAAAAATGTTTTAAAATGTTACGTGCTTTTCGATCCAGAAAACTCATTTACAAAAAAATTACAAAAATAGATTTGTATACTGTCCCCAGGTCCTATTACTTGTATTTAGGAAAATATGCAGTACACAAAAATAAAGTAAATACAAAAAGTTTCATTTTATTACCATAAAAAATGACCGAGTTATTCCTACATAAATTTGAAGCATTTGAGTTGCTCAGAAAAGTGAATCATATATAAATTAAGTTCAGGGAACAGTAATTCACTATCTACAGAATGAGCAAATGAAAAACATCATAGTAAAACTAAAACATCGTAGCAAACATCATAGATTGATGATTTGTATTGCTGTATGGCAAACAATAAAAATTAAATTAAAGAAATACAACTTGTACCGATAAGATTAAAACAGCTTGTTTTAACAAATAGCAGCAAAATAATACATGATTCACCGTTCAAATTATAGCATAATGCGGAATGATGCTCTAATCATGAATCAGGGGCTTTATTATATCAGAATGACCAAATTAATTTAAATAATGGTGAGGGCACAAGGTGTGGCAGGAGACAAGGGAATACGTCTATTACAACTCTCCCAGTTTTATACAAGCGTTGAACAGCCCGGGCAATTGTACAATAAGATGGATGTCTTTGAGTGGGAAATTTAATGTGACAAAGTCTTGCCGTCTCTCTCTTATTTCGATTACACTGCCCTCGCAGTATTCTTCATTTGTATAAATCTCGTTCTCCCGTACTAGAATTCGCAATACTAGAATACGACTGTATGTAATTGCAAGCGACTACATAACATATTTTTAACGTTCGTCATGATCAGCAAAAACGCAGCAAATCAGACTGAAGCCGCAGCATGTAAGTCTATTTTTTTTAACTGCTTTTGAAATGTTTTCTTCGTCCAAAATATTTATTTTTTCTATGTTTTACACGTACACAGAATAAATTTTATTTCTTAAGTACTCAATTATTGTATGATTAAAAATTACACCTTAAAATTTAAAAACAATTAACATAAAAGTAACATGCAAGAGCAAAAGTTTCCTGGCAGAGTTCCCACTAATTTCACTTTGCAGATGGCCCCGTACTAGCTTCTTGAAAATGGCCCAAAAAATGGATACAAAGTACGATTTTTAAAGTTCCGTAACTTGGCCAGTTTTTATCGTAACAAAATGAAACTTTTTGTGTTTACTTTGTTTTTGTGTACTGCATCTTTTCCTAAATATAAGTGATAGGAACTGGGGACTATATAAAATATTAGTTTTTGTAATTTTTTTTTTCAAAATGAGTTTTCTGATTCGAAAAGCACGTAAAACATTCTTTACCTGTTTTAAACATTTTTCAAACTAGAAGTGCATATCTAAAACGAACGATTCGGGAATTAGCTATTGGGTCACATTAAGGCTGGACACCCTGCATATATTACCTACCAGATTGTGAATATTTTGGTGGTTACTACGCCAGTGTTTACAAGATAATTTCATATACGTGTTAGTACAATGTCTTACAAAACTAAATATTTTTCTAATGGAAAATGCATTTTTTTATATTTGTGGAAAAACGCCTTCAACATATCAAAAGATCGAACAAATTCAATATTAAAAGTATAATTTTAAGCAAGATCAGATCCTAAATATTATGTTGCAAATTTCTGCAAAATACACAATATTTCTCGCACATCTATAAGCATTTTAATGCCATTTAGAACAATATGTATACGAGCAAAATGTTTCTCGACGTGAGTGGCTACAAAAACAAAGTATAACAAATGCATTTCGAAATATGTAATGCTATTGCAGTTAATCTCAATAGACATATCCTTCGACTGTTTGTATAAAAAAGGCAAGCAAATATCCCAGTTACTAAACGCAATGCATGGGTAGGTGACATTTGAATCACAGATTAATATTATTAATGAGTTTATTATATTAAAAATAGATTTTTTTAATATTGAATGCAGTACTTTTTTTACTGGATTTTCTGGATGCGAACGTCATAAGCATGCAAGCTATAAGATTATGCGTCATGTAAAAGATGCCTTGAGTATTAATTTGACTCTGGTAAGATAAAATTATTGCAATATTTATTGTCCAACAAAACATGAATTAAAATTAATTAAAGTTTCAAAAAAATAGTAGTGAGAGTCGCCACTAGATAGAGCCACCACTGAAAATGCTTTCAAACTTGAGAGATTCGCCGTGTCTGAAATGACTTGTGTGCCAAAGTGCAGTCTATTAAAAGAAAAAAAATGTTTATAATGAATTAGTATCATACAACACAGTAATGCAAGAGAGAGGTGAAAGACCATATCATTTTGAGATCACGTTAAAATGTAATGAGGTCGACTAATTTCTGCAAGGGTAAAATTTGCTTATTTCTGATCAATATCACGTGAAGATTTTAAGCCATTTTTAACCCATAGAAAATCTTAAGTTCTGAAAAGAAACTGCTGTTTAGAAAAAATATTGGCTTAAATTATCTCTCTTTTGTCGTAAATAAGTAACATTTTTACGTCTTTTCGGACCATGCCAACAATATAACATGGCAATCAACGGTTGAGGAGTTGGGATCTGTGCTGTTCAGGGAATAAGAGAGAAAAAGAGTGATGCATTCACACTTCCTCAGTGTAAACAGAAGATTCTTTTCAAAATTTTTAATGTCAAACTTATTTGGTCAATTTTTTAAACTAAGGCCATAGATACATGTTCAACATCATACGTTGATCAGTTTTCAGGTAAAATATTGGTGCTTTTAATTTGAGTTTCTTTTCAAGATATTTTTTTTATTTTTACTTAGTTTTGAATTTGGAGTAGATTTTTTATAAAAAAAAAACGTACTCTCTGCTTATACTCGTGTTCAGACTGTATGTGGCAATATAAGGAGTATGTTTGTCAAACTTTTATACAGAGGCTAGAATAAGTTAGGCTATTTTGCATTACAGTTTTTTTTCTACATATCTATTCAGGGAAATTTACAATAACGTGTAAGGAATATTCCAGTTTTTTAGCTCTTAAGCTGCCATAATAAACATAAATGCGGTTGAAATTTTCAAAATAGCCATTGATAAAATTATGAAAGAGAGTAATTGTTTGCATTGTTTAGTTTATAATATGTCAATACTTTATATTTTTTCATATTGTAGAAATTTCAATTATTTTTCGTATTGTTGTTATGTTTGTGAAAACTATAAAATGCTGACTTATTCTTAGATAAATAGCCTTCTGGTTAAAAAAAATGTATTTTTAGGTATTTTTTTTCTAAATTTGAAGCTTCCTTGTTGTACAAAACATGCAATTCGAAGCAAAAATTTTAATAATTTTTTTTTTTAAAAATTGAATATTTTATCTTATTAGCATAGTAAGAAAAAAGGACTATATATGTTATTATAAAGAACAATCAGATACGTTTTTCTTTGGTATATTTTTTTTTAATATTTTGGGTTAGTTTAATTTTTTAATCCGTAAAAGTGAAACTCTTTCATAAATGCTCTCAATTTATTCTTTATTCTTAGATTCTACAAGGTCTGTGTTTTCTTAAAAGGAAAATAATTTAAACATTTTTGAGCTCGATACGCTCTAAGCATTTTTACTTAATCCTAAACCACTTAACAAATCATAATAAAACTAATAAAGTAACCACAAATTTCTGGTTTAAAATTACGAGTTCTATTACCAATGGTCTTCGGGGTGCTTCAAAGTGTGGTGTTAATAAGAATGAGATTAAAATACTCATAAATTTGATATTTAAATTTATATATACCAAGAATATATATATATATATATATACATATATACCAAGAATATATATATATATATATATAATTATTGTTAAATTAATTTTATCAAATTTCACTTTTAGCATATTAAATAAAAAAAATTTAAAAAAATTCAGTAAATAATTGCAATTTAGTAAACATTGAGTTCGTAATTACAAATTGCTTTGAGAGAACTAATGCTTTATATTAAAATAGAAAAGTAAGGCATAATATGAGTTACTATTATTACTTATACAATACAAATATAATATGTGTTTAATTAATAAACTAGTCATTTATCTTTTCGATCAAAATATTAAAGTTATGGCTAAATAATCTTAAAAATTAATAAGCTAAATTTTTAATATCAAATTCGTTTACATTAGAAAAATGACATTTTGCTTCATGACTTTGCCTTTCATATTTGGAAGGAGTAGCAGTAGAAGACATTCCTGTAAATTAAATCAAAACATATAACACCTACAATCAAACCGAAGTTGTGTACAATCATACAATTAAAGATTACACTTGTATATATCGAAATGAGTTTTATATCCAAAAGAAACATATTTACGCATTTAAACAATTATGCTTCTCTGAAAACAATTATGTTGTATGTTTAATACTACATAATTGTTCTCAGACAGTAAGCACAGAGAATTAAGTACGCGAAGAGCTTTACATAATTAAAACACTGAATGGGGGGAAAACAAGGACATTATGTTGTGACACATTTTCAAACCCCTCAACTCTCTACTTAACTATCCACAATGGGAGTGAGTCCTCATCTCAGAATACAAAAGGATTCGCATGTTACAGACATTGTTTGACTCAGTGAATGAAGTCACACAGCCCCTAGACACAGAATTCTACTTAAGTTGTGCTCCTGCCTTTTGTTGAAAATGTTTTGTTTCCAAACAATTCGTGCACTGGATATATGGTAATTCGAATTCAATTGTTACTTTAAAGGGATTAACTTGAAGTCACTGAAATTGATGGGGTAGTTTTATTTACGGTCAGATGTTTTTGGTTCTGAATAAGTTTGAAACCTAATCAATTTTTATTGAAATTGAAGTAGACGCTTTTTTGATTGGTGAATTTACTTAAAGATTGTTTTATTATAAAGTTAAAGTTGTGTTAACTCTTAATCATAATATTAATCGTAACATTAAAAAAAATTTAAAAAATTGACCAATTCTTCAATTTAGTTAAAGACCCAAAAATTTGAATTCCGCAGAAGAATGCTACATATTATAAAAATAACAATAAGCAACATCCTGTACAATATCTTCATCTAAATAAAATCATCAGGATAGCTAACCAACAGATCAATAAAATGCTTAGGAAGTAAAAAAACAGTTAAATGTACAGATATGAAGTTAAATGAAGTTCATCTGCTTTTTATGTGCAATCTTTTAGAAATATTTACTTAGTCAGTTCATGAAATTTGCAAACTTTGCTTGTATTACTACAACAGAGATAATAGAATATAAAAAGCCGTTTCCATTTTAATCAAAATGATATTCGGTACTATATGTTTAAATGGTTACATTGATCGCCAAACTATTTAAAAATATAGTAGATAAATTTTTGAAAAAAATAATATTTTTGGAATTAGTGTGGCAATGAACATTTCTCTTAGATTTCAAATGTATCAAACGTGCTTAAATAGGATGCCCACATTACGAATACCAAATGTTAATCTATAAAAGTAAAAAAAAAGTAAATTGTTTATTTACACAGTAGTACATTTTAACCCATTAAGATTAACCCCGTAAAAAAAATGGCCACATAGGGGGAAAATAAGGTTGCTTTTAGAGGAAGGCTAAAATGTATTTTTGCATCTACAATATTCTATTTATTTAGTAATTAATAATTATTGTCTAATCTCAATCTGTTTTTAAAACAATTCATCGTTAAATGGTGCAATAAAAATGTAAAAAGTATACATAGTTTAATGACACTCGGCGAGCTCATAATTACAAAAACAGCTAAAGGAACAAAGAAACGTAATGAAATGTGGCATTATTAATATTAATATTTTATACAAATAGCTCCGTAGATTTGAAGAATCGAATTTAAAGAAGACAGTTCTGCTTTGAACTGACAAAATAAACAATATAACAGTGATATTTATATATATTTTTGAAGATCACATTACCATAGTTAAAACATCCACACATCCAAACAATAAATTGATAATGTTAAGAATATACGTAACCATACAAATGACAAAAATATCTATCAAAACATTTTGGGCGTTCTTGCGGCCATTTAATTGGGAAGCTGTCCCCAACTTTTAGATATAATAAGCAATATTTTTTTTAAGATAATTGAAATTTTCTGAGATTATGTACTTTCGGGTTCATTTTAAAAGTTTTTTCCCATTTTTAAATAGTATTAATTAAAATACTTTTAGGCGCAATCAGCTTTTTTAGTGTAAAACAATTATTACAACCAATTTTTATTGCTAAAATAATTTGCTGTTTGCTTATGCTTTGAATTTTTTGAGTTCTCATAGTTATTTGTCAAAGATTGATCACCACTAATATTTTTTTTATAAACAATATATGTATAACTTAGGAGCTTTTTTTATTAATTTTTTCTTGTTAAGATAGTTTCATAGTTAAAAGGTTCTGATGTTTTGTTATGAGAAATATTATTTTGAAAAGAATGAATTCTACTAAAAATGATATATCTAAAAGTCACTCCTAAGCGCAAACTACAATTAGACGTCAGAACACAAGACACGAGTACTCTGAATGCTAGTATTGCAAATAAAATGAATGTTTACATTGTGACGGGTCTATTTGCGACATTTTTCCTACTAATCCTCTTGGGGAAACTTTGGGGCTAGCATTCACATTAATTCACAGCCTTTCAAGAAGAACCCGTGATATGTAAATTAGTTTGACTATATAAAGTATATATATATATATATATATAATATATATATATATATATATATATATATATAGACTTTATTGCTTTCCCTATGGCCCAGAATACTTGCAAATTCAGGTGAAGGTTGGCTGGCCAGAAAACTTTGTTTAAACCTGCATTCCTAGTTCCTAAGGCTGGGAGTTTGCTTTTAGTATTTATGTGGCTAAATCTTTTCCAATTATGACGATAGTTATCTTAGGTTTATAACTATTTTTAGTATATTTTTTGTAATATATATATATATATATATATATATATAGGTTTTGTAGATGTAAGACAGAAGGAGCCGGGAGGCTGTTACGTGAGTGTGAATATTGGAATATTTCATTCACAAGCCTAGCACGAGTTAAGGAAGTAATTGCTGAGATTATATTATTAGATTGAAGATTTAAGACAATAGAATTAGAATTAGCTATCGGTTCATTAGCCCTTGTTCTCCCTATCTAGTTCACGTAGTCGGGTTTACTTAGAGTTGGATAGTAAGATTAGATAACGCTTTATATATATATATATATATAAAAATATATCACTCCTAGGTTCCTCTTGTAGTTTCACTTGTGATCGTTTAAGTGTGTGTTCAAAAGATAAATAAAACTAATTGTTATTGTGGAGTTTGTTAGTGATGCTTTGTTTCTCCCACACCTAGAGATGCGTGTGACGGAGAGAGAGGGGTGCCGATAAGGCCAAAACCCCACAACATGATGTAACAAACTACAATATAGTACACATTAAAGTACTACATTGTAATATTTTACAGTGGAGCATTAAATACTCAAACTTGCTTAACTAAACCTATTCAAAAAATTGAAAAAAATTTTTATTTACAAACCAAGTAATTTTTAGCATAAATTAGTATCATTTTTTATTTTGTGTACATGTCTTGTGTTTCAAAGTTGTTGTGAAAATAGTGTGTTAAAGTTAAGCTCTGAATAATGCTTTAAAATAAATGCTATTGTAAGAAATGCTATTAATTTCCGGCAAAAACATATTTTGAAATTTGAAAAAAAAATATTTTTAGTTATATTTAATTAAAGTAGTGTTTTTAATGCTTAACATAAGTTAAAAAAAGGCATATTTAAAATTAGTACTTTGGGGTCATTATTAGTTATTGTTTTATGCCTTTACCAACTTTTCATTATGAATATATCAGTGTTTACTATTTCCTAAGGTTTTTTTCTGTTCAAGATACAGTCTTTAAATTTTTTGATACTTCCATCTACATGTTCTACAAAAATGAGAATGGATTTTGTGTGGTCTCAGATTTCTTTTACAAAAAGATCAAGTTAATGTTTCTAAAAACTTTCGTTTTCTTTTCAGGTTTAGCTATAAAAATAATTTTTTTTTTCAAATCAACAAGGACACATTTTAATACTAACTTTTGTTCTCAATAATTTAAGAAAATAAATCACTTAAAAGAATTTATAAAATTAAAAAGTGGAGCAAAAGTGAGAATTTAAAAAAAACTTCAAATATTTTTACTTTCTCAAAATTGTTAAGAAATAAGCTTGTGTCAAACTTTGATTTCTTACTTTCAGAACCTACTTAAAAAGTATAATTTGAAAATAAAAAATAAATTGCTTTTACTATAGCTGTTTCCATTTTTTTTAAAAGGGTACCATGAAGAGTTAAGAAAATTAATTTGTTTTTTTTTACAGTAATATATATTTATAAATGATTATATGTGAAGAAAAATTTCTGTGTAATGAAAAGTCAGATTTCTTTTGTTACTGTAAAAAAATTTTGGTGGTAGAGATTTGCATTTTTATTATTTTTAAAATTTGTCCACAAAACTATCTACGTTATCTATATTAACACCCCTGAGACCCCTTAAAGATATTTAAACCTGAAATAGAAAGCGAAGTTTTGTAGATTTGTATGCCTTGCTTTTTTTCAATAGTATGATGAAAAAAATAACTATTAACATCACAAAATATATAAAGTTAAACTATAATACAGTGAATTATAGTACACTTTTTATATTTATTATATAACGCATTTTTCCAATACATTTATTTATTTATTTATTCTCCTATTTCTTGCAATTTTTACAATGACATGTTTGTAAAACAGATAAAAAATAACAGATAAAGGAAATCGAAAAAAATTTGAAATTGAATTATATCATTTTCCTTAATATGGCCTAGTACAGCTTAACATTGCGGGTAATTATAATTAGACGTTAGACAGATGTAAACCTTTGTGTCATGTAAGATAATTACTTAATGCCATTCATTCACTAAAATATTTATTTGTTCTATTACTCGTGAAGATGGAAGTAAACGTCCTTTGGTACTTGTCTTTCAAGATTTTCACATAAAGTTTTACTAATGTTATAGTCTGTTGATTGAAGAGGACAAGTCAACTCTTTACCGTCACCCTCATATTCATTAAACCAATTTGCAATGCCCTTTGTTGCACAGATGGGAATATCATCCGCCTGAAACACGGAGCAGTCCCCACTGGGAAAGATAGTTTACATCATTTAGTTAGGGAAATTAACACAGCAAATTAAATTTGCTATCCTTGCAATTCTGTTTTAGACATTACTGCTCTATGGGCTGCCCATATAAGCATATTCATTTCTTCCTTGTGTACATAGTAGATAAATTTTGCATTTTATCAACTGTACTTCACCAACTTCAACGAAATGCTTCAGTATTTCTAGAACCAACCAAAAGAATATAATATCTCAATTTTGGATACCAGTGTCTTTAAAAAATTATTCAAGTTATTTTTAGTTAGCTGATTTGCTATTTGATTTCTTATTTCACATTAAACATTATTTTGAAGTCCCAATTTGTTTTTAATTATATCCCTAGCAAAATAGTGTTCTAGTACAAGAAAATATAGTATCCGGCAACTGATACATGGATGGATCTTAAAATATCATTATCCTGAAACAAGATTTTCAACCCTTTAAATATGTATCAATAAAATAAATAATAATAAGGCATTTAATTTGATTTGTTTTAAATATATGGATAGTGTTGTCTTTAATATTGAGTTACAGCAAAAAAGTAAAACGAAAAATAAAGCTCCCACATAAAAAACATTTTTGGTTGTAGAAATAATGAATTATTCTTATTATTCTGTATTACATAAATTAACTTTCGGAGTACAGATCATAATGCATGGAAGCAAAATTATAACATAATATTAAGTGTTTTTGTATTATAGGAGACTAATATTTTAATATCTCTAAAAAATATTAAACATTGGAATTATTAACGTATATTATTTAATGGTAAAAATATTTTTTAAAAATATCGCTACAAAGAAAAAAGAAATAATCTCTAAAATTTAGGAATTTTTTTTAAAAAAAAGGCAAAAACAATAATAAAAA
>BMAO01033368.1:0-45886 GCA_019973975.1 Trichonephila clavata
TGGTATTGCTTCGTTCAGTTGCGTATTGCTCTTAATATTAATTAATCTGGAAGAAACTAATTTTGTTACGATGAAAAATTTCTTTAAAGTATAAACTTTATGTATTGCTAAAGCTATCATCCAATTCAAACGAAACATAAATGCTTACCCAGTTTACAACGGATTTTAAAGATGTTGGGTGACGTATAAATTTCATACAAGTTGTGGTGTGAGTGCTTCAGGACTTTAGTCAGTCAGACATCTAGAGTATAAACTTTATGTAGATTCAAATTCAACATGAGTACACTTTAAAAGAATCTGATATATTTTGGGAAAAGAATATAAATGACAAATCCATCAAAGATTTATTATTTGCAATTTACCGTATTTATCAGAATCTTATTATGAATTTAGCTTGAAAGATATTTATGCAGCAATTACAACACAAATATCGCTAAAGATTTAGGTTTTCTTTTAACTGATAGCAAAGAAATTATTTACTGAAATGTATATTTAAATTAATTATTTTATTGTATACAAGATAAAATCTACAGACCAAAGATAAATATAATATAATTTCCATTCTTATACATTCTTCGTTTTGGATATTTATTTCAGGGTGTATAGTAAAAGGCAAATCTCAAAATGTATTCAAAGGTTCTGTAAATAATGATAAATATATTTTCGCTTTCATATCAAACTATTTTTCTTCATTATCGTTTGAAAATCCAGTACAAGTCCATTTAATATATTCAACAGACTTGATAAATATCATATAGATCCTTGATCTTTACAAATATTCAAATAATGATACCTTCTAATTCCTTTGTATCCATTATTTTCTTCAAACGCTTCATCTTTAGACAAAGAATAGGAGTAAGTGAACAATGGTATTTCTTTTCATCAGAAAGGAGAATTGTTCAAATGGTCTGCAATTTTAATAAATCGTGTATTTGAAAGGAAAATTTATTTATTCGAACATCAAATATTTTAATCAGTATATCTTACACATTTTGTATATTTTATTTCTATTATTGAATATATTTCCAGATATTTTCTCATGAAATAAAAATTGGCAGTATTTATTGGAAAAATGCCATAAATATTGTCTTAAGGTTTAAAGATCTTCTTATATGCTTCATCTAGAAAATGTACATCTACAGATTAAGTAACAAGATAGGTCTAAGCCAAAAGATTTTATAACAAGGATTTTGAATAGATAACAATTCTTTATCAGTCCTTGTCAGTTGATAAAAATTCGATTTTTAGATTATATGCATAAAATAATGAGAAATCAAACAAATGCGTTTCTACTTTCTCTTCCTAGTTTTAATAACAGTGATGTAGTAATAAGTAACTAATTCCTTACAGTTATTTAAATGTTAGGCTCCATCAAATCTAGCATAAAAGGTATTGTATATTTAACAAAATTAGTCTTCATTCACTATTACCCCATCTAATTATTATATCTAATAGCATTATTTCTAAATAAAGTAATAAAACACATTTTTAATTCAATTTATAATATTAAAATATAGAAAGCATGAAAATGGTTTTCTAACACTACTTTGATATAGAGCTTTTTAAAAAGTCACTTTTCATAATTCTTTTATATTTATTACATTTGACATATAAGAAGAACTTCTTAATCTCCATGGTTTAACTTGTAACACCCCAATTTAATGGCCAATAGATTTGATTACAAGTTTAAATATTACAATATATTCTTCTATGTGGGCTATTGTGGCATTCATTATTAAAGTTTATTAATTATTGTAGCTCAAATTCAATATTAATTTACAAATTAAATATTTTAATGCTGTATAGATTAATTACAATATTCATTTATAAATTATCTAAGATGGTGAATTAATTTTGAGAATATTATAATTTTCTGAAATACCATAATGTAAATACTTTTCTATTTGGCCATGAAACTTGTAAACATCTATTGGCACCAATTTTGAACTTATAAATACATCAATCATTAATATTTTGTGTCAGTTTCAAACTTTAGGATATATTTCCAATAGAATATCTTGCTGCTACAAGTTTTGCCAAACCTCCATGGAACACATAAGAAACATTATTAAAATATCATGTCTCGTTTTCATAGTATTGAAGGTTAATTATTAGTACTTCTGTGTATTATTGTGTTCAATTCTTGGCTGGCCTGTTTTAGTATATAATCAGATAGGATGTATTAAGTCTTAATTTAATGTTTATGTGAAGAGTTCACTTTAAACTTCTAGAATGTGTAGGCAACATTAGAAAGACTTTTCTATTAATTCTTTTGAGAGTATTCCATGTAGTATGTAGTGAATCATTCAGAATTTCCTTTTAATTAAGTACCTTTGAAATCTGATATATTAATAGAACATATATTCAGTTACTGTTTATAATTCTCTTCTATTCAGATTCTGAACGTTTCGATACCGATGCTCAACCATATTCTCAAGGCGCATACAGGAAACTGGTGTAAAACACATTCATACTATGGAATGTATGTATTTAATTTTCAATTCTTCTCAATAAAGAATTTGGACGTTGAATGCCTTTATGAATTACCTATTATTTTGTAGCTCAGGCCTACCAGCAGTAACCATGATTTTAGTAATTCTGAATGATTAAGGGCAGTAAATTACCAGTTTATTAACTGGTTCAGGATATGGTATGTTTTGTGCTCGAATAATATGGATGAAGGTTGTTTAATTGCTGGTTCTATCAATCTTCCAATTCTTTTAAACTGTTTCCAGGGTTTAAGGCATTGCATTGCTATTCCCTGAAATATTTTGAGAGTAGAACTGGATTAAACTCATGGCATGTAACACAGATAGAAGTGTTAAACAGTTGCTATCATTCATTTTGGGTTACAAACAATTTCAATAAAGTGAAGTTTCTAAGGCTCAAAATTATTAGATATTAGTTCAAATTTTATAATCAAGAGAAAATTAGATGGTTTATTAAATTCAAATTATATTGATTTGAAATAATAGCACCATGTATTTTGGCAACAGCACCATTCAAAGTTGCCGTTTGCTCCAAATGCACCGTTTTCCACATAGACTGCATGGTCATTGGAGAAAAGACGTGTAGTAGATTTTCTCTGGATTAAGTAGATCAGCCACTCTAAAGATGTATTGCGTTGATCTTGTAATAGTTTTATTAGTATTAGGAAATATTAAAGTTGTATTTTGAAAGATATGCCCTGCGCCTAGTGCCATCAACACACGGTTGTTCTTCTGCTATATGCATGTGCAAAGCATCGGTCAAGGGATTCATATGTACAGAATGGAGTCTAATTTTACATTTTGAAATAGCTAAGAAATAACTTAGACGAAAAGATTGGTTGTGGAAAAAGGTTAATAGTGTATCAGAATAGGGAATTATGTATATGGGAGGAAGGATACAACATCCAGACCATTTCACTGGTTATGGTTGATGTCTCTAAAGGCCAGATTTCTACAAAATGCATAGGAAAGTAATCGATGGTGAGCCTGACCTCTGAAATGAATTATAGCAGGCATAAAGATTCAATTAGTAATTAGTCATGGAATATAATATTTATAGTGTATCTCTGGAGCCTCAACATGTGTCATTTAAAGGACATTCTAGATCTTATTACATTAAGTAAAATCAAAATCATAATCTTGATTCCATATGATTTAAAATTTTTAAACATTATATCAAATCGCCATCTAAGTTCTTGAGTTCGCTTGAAGTTTGGTTATTCGAACTTTTAAGTGCCTGGCATAGTATCGTATAGAGTTCCTATTTTTGAGATCAAGTTAATTCATGTTGGAAGGTATGCAATTGCTGCAGGTATTTTGTCAAATCTGGAAATCATTTTACTCTCCTTCTTCCTTATTTGCATGAGTCATAGATAGAGTTTTAAATTCTCATTTAGCTCTTAACACAGTGTTGAGAGTCACATTTCCTCAGGGTTGTATCCATAATGAAATGTAAGGCTAGGCAAACCCATTAACATTTCAAAGAGTGTGAGTCTTCTTAGGGTGAAAAATGAACACATGTCTTGGTCTTGTCCGGTAGAGATTCGTCCTGCCTCTATAGTGGCACAGAAAGTGTCTATCAGGTTCAATTTACCCCCTCAAAGCCACCAGTTTTTCAGTTCAGATAATGTACTTCAGACGCATATATTTTGCCAATCATTCTTTTCTGTGTTCAATAGTAATCATAAATAGTCATCATTTAATTTTTGCTACTTTGTTCTCAATTAATGAATGGGGCCATTGAACATATTAGATGGTACGAAAATAGTGGTTGCAGGCTTGGGCCCCACCCTTCCTGTGGTAATTCACCAACTATTTTCTGCTCTATGAAGCAAATGCTTAGAGAGTTAAGCTGGATGCAACAGACTTACTTTTATTCATTTCTTTAATTTCAGATAAATTCTTTGAAAACATGTGATGTTCAAATTAAAGGGACTTTCTATTGTCTAGAAAATTGAAACTGAATCTACTAACTTCACTTGAGTTTATTTATTTATTTATTGCAAATTTATTTGTTAAATCGTTATATCTTTTGCGTTTGATTTGCAATTACGCAAAATTATTCACAATATTAAGGAAAGTTGACTTTGGAATCTTTTTATCATTGAATCGTTCATATTTTGGTCCCTATTTCTCAAAATTCAAGATTTATTAAATAAATGTCAAATCTTCGCCATTCTACGAAATCCTCATTATTCAGTACCAAAACAATTTTATACTAAAATTCAATCTAGATAAATATATTAAGCTAAATATAGTTCAGTAAATTTGAAAATCTTTTAGTTTCCTTAGTAGAAGTGTTATATAATTTTCATTGGATCTTATCCATCTCAAACCTAATCAGGAAAATCAATTTCCTTTTATCATCCCAATGATAGATATACTTGAGTTCAATTATTCTTTATATTTTGCTCTTGCATTTTGAGGTACTTCCAGTTTTTATCTAGATGAATATCTGAGTGATGGCTTGTAGGTTGTTCTCATCAAGAACACTGTATTTTGCTTATTTGTATAATTCAAATGTGATAAGTTATATACACCCTCCTCTTTATTCAAAACACTCAACGAACTCTAATTTCAGCATGTAGCCAAAGTCATACAGATTAGAGATTTCATATAGTCTATAAAATGCTTCCGCGGCAAAATAATCGTTATGTACTTGTACAGATTATAGTAACCTCATTGAGCACTCAGAGTATTAGACATAATGCTTGGGCAATGTAATATTTAACATTTACAAGAATCTCGACGAGGAAATAATTAAGTCTATAGACCTTTCTCTAAGATGATGCTTCAACACAAACGTATATAGTGTCAAGGCAGACTATATCAATAGCATCCAATGCTATCATCAATCACAGTCCTTTGAAGATTTAGTCATTCTAAATGAAACTTGAAATCAGATCTCTGTTTTGGGGTAGGCTACAAATCTCAGTGCCTAATTTTTCCTCCAGGAGTGTATTGTTATTAAAATGCTATTTTGAAAATGAAACTAGTTAATTCAATATATTTATTTTCTCTACAAAATGCTTTGCAAGCATGGTGTCAAAGTAATACATGCATCTCACGGAAGTAGACAGGGACAAAGAAGCTATGATTTATTGTTTTAAATGTGAATGCCATTTGTAAAAATGTCACAATGAGAATATAGCTATCAGTAGGTAACCAAATATCAATAGAAATTATTCTTTTCTACATTTAAATGGAGGGGTGTATATTAAAAATTATAATCCGATGATGTTCAGATGAAGAATATCAATCAATTTATAAAATTCATGAATGTACTAGAGAGTTCCAACTCTTCAGTGGGCAGCATAAACTATTAAGATGTTCTATTGCATTGGATCGTCAATCAGTCCATAAAATTCAGAATCTGAAGTTCAGGTAAATCTGTCAAGATATGGGTTTAATCTCATTCAATGCAGGGTGGGAGCTAGGCGACAGACTTTCGAATAAGATATTTGGATTATGATTTAGAAAAATATAATAAATTAAGATTTATATTTATATATATATCTTACACTATTAAGAATTCAGAGAGTGGAAACAAGAGCGTAATGTATGTTATCTTCCATCTATCTATCTATCCCATCTATGGCGTCTATCTTATACGGGCAGCACCACGCAGAAGTGTGGAAGGTACCAAAGGTCAGGAATTTTCCGGGAGCCATTATTGCCTATTTATATTCCGATATTATGATTACAATTTAAAAGATAATTAAAAACCTTAAAACCTTGTTTCTCTTGGTTGTTTGCAGGACTTCCCTTCAATTTCATTAGGCGACAAATCTTACGTTTCTGTATTAAAGGTTATAAATCCAGAGTGCTGGTAGCTGAGTGAACAAAATAATTACAGAATCGGAAGATCAGACATTTCCTTACATACAGTGCTAATTTTTGTAAAATAGCGATATTTTCTATTTTTCAGATTTTAAAATATTATTTAAAAACTGATGCATTTTGAATTATTTCAAATGTTAGTGCTGAATTACTTTTCGTATTATTAATCAATCTTCTACTAGTGCTTCAAACTTTCTCTTTTAGTCCATTCATTTAAAATAAATTCCCAAAACTTTTTGTAGGTGCAAAAGTAGTCTCTGAACACTTCCCATTGAATAACTATGTTTATGAAGTGATAAAACGTACTTTTTCATGTACATTAATATCGTAACATATACGAAGATTAGAAAGATTTAGCTTCAATTGGATCCCTCGAATTCAAAATTAATTCAATTTGGACGTATTATTACCTCACTAGTATACCTTCATAACCACCGGCATGCAGTTGGCTGCTTGCGCCTTTCAGAGTATCTTAATTCTCTACCTGTCTAGGTTCAAATCTAACGTTTCATTTGTTGTTCTGCTTATTTTCGTTGTAAATTAGATTTTACAGTGATACTTATTTTAACTTGATCCATATTATTTTGTCTTTTCATTTTTGGCCTTAAAAGTTTTCTAGTTATGTCTATTTCAAAGTAATTTCTCTAACAATTCTAACAAAGCTTTTATTTCATTATTTTCCACACATAATTTTCTGCCATTCTTCCTTAAAATGAATCCTCCACAATTAATTTACTAAATGAATATTTTTAATCAGTTTTAATGCAAAAATCTTAATAATTATATTTTATATTTATAAATATTATCAGTGATTTAAAGAAAATGTAATTTTAAAGTTCATTGATGTTTTGAAGTAATCAAAAATAAATACAGCTATGCAATTAATTTCTGAAATGAACTACAATCAATTTATTAAAATAATTAATAAGTTATTTTGTATAATATAATTTTTCGCAGACCATTGTTTAAATGTTGCTTACAAGTGGAATGAAAGAACTATAAAATTAAATTAAAAATTAAATATTTTAATATTATTCTTTTTGTATTTTTGTTAGATATTATATAACTAAGTTTTCCCACAAGTGGATTTTTAACACTTATATATGTTAATTAAACATCGATATTTCAAAGAGCTGATTTTTAGTAGTATTTATTGTGTGATTTAAATATATTTTTGAGTAAAATGCATTATTATTTCTAGGGTCATTTAAAATATTTATCAGTATCAAATTTTCTATTCTCTTTTCATAAACTTATGAATTTACTTTAAAATAGTACATGTTGCATAGGCTTCCCCGTGTCAAATATTTCATAAAAATTCTCTGAATTTCTTCAGAGTCAAAATAGTAGTGAAATTTTATGGTGAAAATTTATACTTTCTGTTCTTTCCAATACAACTATTTTTAAAATGCAGTTTCGTTTCAGGAAAAATAAAAATTTAATATTTTATCAGATATTTTCTTTTGAATGATTTTCAGTAGATAATATGCTTATATTGTTTTTACGATGTTTCTTAGATTACAAATGTTTATCAAACATCAAACATTTCAAGAGCTATCTGTAGAATTTTATTGTATTTACAGATAATATGGGTTTAAATTAATATATTTTAAAATCAAATGAATATTTCTATTATTTCATATTAAATTAATTATTTGTTAATAAAATTATATCTTATATTTTGGATAAAAATACGATTTCTAAAGCCTGGAATAAATGTTGATATCGAGTGCAGCTAATGGTAGCTGGACCTTCTACTTCCAGTTACTGTTATACCTAAATAAAGAGTAGAATGATAGGTTCGCCTTAGCTGGAAACTAGCTGGCGGATCAGGAGGTAGTGGGGAGGACATAGTTTCATAAACAATAAAGCAGCTTTGCGTTTCGTTCTCAATCAAAGGGGTTTTCATTATGTTTAACATGGGGGTGGGTGCCAGAAATCAGGTAAAGTATCTTCGTTGCATGCTAGGAGGCAAACGAAGGTACATAGGGTGAGCTGGTTCATGAAGTTGGGTGAGCTAATCGTTGGGTTGTCTTGATTTGGAGATAGAGAAGTTACTTGGAAGTCAGAAACATTCTAATATTAGGGTGTGGATAGGTTCAACACAGAGTTCTTCATGGAGAACAGATCTTAGGATGTACCTGTTTAATATGAAGTCTTTGAATATCATTTAATTGTATTGTATTTACTAGCTTGGATCCCAAATGGGAGGCATGTATACCACGTTAAGATGGAGCGAAGACCAGTTTTGTAAATAAATATCCGGTTATTTAAAGAGTTTGATTCCTTCCAATCAGGCCGTTACGTTCTGGAAATTTCAGCTAACTGCAAGTATGATTGATTGGTCAATGAAAGCAAGAATTATTTTATTTTAGTTCTAAAAGGTATCTATTATTAAAAGGCGTGACTTTTTGCTCAAGCATCAAAATAGTTTATTTAAATTTATTATTTTACTAAAGCAATGTGTTTCGACATGTCATGAATGAAACTTGAAGATAAATCTTATATCTGAGAGGAGAGTCAGGAGGTAGATCTACCTCAAATAAGCCACTGTACACAATGCAGTGAAGAGAACTGAAACATGTTTGACATTATTAAGATCTGGAAGATATTTTTCGAAAAGGGAGATTGTAGTGACGTTTATATAAAGGAATCACACACATACAGAACTTTGTGGGAAGATGGTGGCAGTATGGTATACCATTCAGAACAAATTTTAATAAAACACTCGTCGCCAAACAATCATTTTAATAATTTTCTTTTATAAGATAATTGCATGACACATTTTTCCGTGTCAGATAAAAATCCTCACGAATTTGCTGATATTTAGAATAGTAGTGAAATTTGAAATTTTCTACTTTTCTGTCTTTTTCAACATACAACTATCTTTAAGGCTATATTTTCGTTTCAGGGGACAAAATTGCAACTTGAAAGAACTGAGAACTGGGTGAGTGATTTTTAATTCTTTTGTTTGCCTATTCAGGGTTAATGGCATTCGGACCTCAATTTTCAACCATAGTCAAAGTGACAGGGACGACACCTGCGCTTCACAAATCTCTAATATTTAGAACACCGCACCAACGCAAAGAACAATTTCTGAAAAGGAGTTTTAATGACATAGATTAAAGGAAATCACTCCATCAGCGCACATAAGGCTATCAGCCTGAAACTGAGAATTTCCATAGGATTAAGTTATTCACTCAGTAAAAGTCCGTGCAACATCAGGCTAAACGGAGAAGGAAAGAACAAAGAAATCAAAGTAATTTCGAAAATATGTGTGGTAAATGTTAGATTTGAAGAAGGAAAATGTTAAGCGACAAGCCATGACACGCACTCACGGGTCGCTCACATCTGTACGCGTCAAAACCACACAAAGTGTTGGCGTCAGAAAAATGGAGAATTAACATGGGATTCACCTCGGTATGGCCAAACGCCTCCAGACCATGAATATATATATTAGGTGTACAACTTTGCTTCCGCCGTTTTGCAATAGATGGCTGTAGCGGTAAGTGTAGTCGAAATAAATAGATCGTAGATGTCATACAATAAGCTTAAGTATTTGTTAACATAACGCTATCGAAATATTAGTCAATTGTGTCTGCATCATAAAGTTATTCTCGAATAAACATATCAGCTTACGAGCCAAATTCTCGTCATTTTGCGGAGGATTTAATTTTCTGCTTTAATATGAAGAAATCTGTGGCTGAGGCTCATCGAATGCTCTCAAATATCTGTGGTGAGGCCGCTATTAGTGAAAGAACGTGCCGAGAGTGGTTTCAAGCTTTAAGAACGGTAATTTTGACGTCGAAGACCAGCATGGCGGTGGAAGAGAGAAGGTTTTCAAAGATGCAGAACTGGAGGCATTACTTGATCACAAGACTTGTGTCAAACGCAACAAGAATTGGCAGGATCATTGGGAGTGACGCAACAAGCCATTTCAGAACGCCTGAAAGTCATGGGAATGATTCAGAAACAAGGTAATTGGGTGCCGTACGAGTTGAAGCCGAGAGATGTTGAACGGCGTTTGTTTGCTTGTGAACAGTTGCTTGCAAGGCAAAGACGGAAGGGATTTCTGCATCGCATTGTGACTGGGACGAAAAATGGGTTCATTACGATAATCCCAAGCGCAGAAAATCATGGGGATATCCCGGCCATGCTTCCACGTCGGCGGCCAAACCGAATATTCACGGTTCCAAGGTCATGCTCAGTATTTGGTAAGACCAGCTCGGCGTAGAGTGTATTATGAGTTGTTAAAACCGACTAAAACAATCACAGGCGATCGTTATCGAACGCAATTAATGCGTTTGAGCCGAGCATTGAAGACAACGGCCGCAATACAACGAGAGACATGATAAAGTGATTTTACAGGCATGACAATGCTCGACCCATGTTGCGAAAGTGGTCAAGAATACTGGAAATGCTGAAATGAAAGTCCTACCCACCGCCGTATTCTCAGACGTGTCCCTCGGACTATCACTTTTTCGATCAATGGCACACGACCTGGCTGACCAGCACTTCCGTTCTTATGAAGAAGTAAAAATGGATCGATTCGTGGATCGCTTCAAAAGATGACCAGTTTTTCAACGGCGGATTCGTACGCTGCCGAAAGATGGAGAAAGTAGTGGCCAGGATGGACAATACTTCGAATCATAAATGTATAACCAGTTTTTTACAATAAAGCTCGAATTCGTAAAAAAACGTGGAAGCAAGTTGTACGCCTAATATATATATATATATTATACTGATCTGTTTGTAAAAAAAAATGCAACACCTGAAGGAACCATCAGAATTAAATAAACTTTGCAGCAAATATCAGTTATAGGATGTTATGTAAATTAGTAAAGTTTCAGGACATAGTGCATGCGTGGCGTGAGCAGCACCCTCAGAACTGATGCTGAAAGCTTATAAATAGAAAGCTGTAGCGGACATTGAAAATAGTTAATGATTATTTGTTAGTGGCGAACGTTTAGTGAGACATAAGTATGCATCCACGATGAAATAAGGAGAATTCCGACAACTTACGGAGTTTGAACGGGGAGAATTATCGGCCTTCTAGAAGGAGGATTTTCCTATTGCCAATAGGAGCTTGTGTGCAGCGGAACAGTTCCACAGTGATGCGAGATTGGAAGCTGAGGACCGACGAGCACCGAAACTGAAAACTGCGTGAAAGAAGGTGACGTCAGCGCGTGACGATCGGCACCTGATCCGCATGGCGGTGAATGACGTACAGCTTCCTCTAGGCAGTTGACAACACGCTGGTCTACTGCTGCAGGTGTACTAATGTCGGCTTAATCAATTCGTCGGCGTCTGCTACAGCGTGGATTGCATGCAAGGGTACTTGTATACAGGATCCCTCTCACGGCTACGTCTGCAATGGGCTCATGAGCACAGAGCCTGGCAAGCTGATTGGAACCAAGTTGTCTTTTCAGATGAATTACGCTTCAATTTGAGGGACATGATGCCGCATTCATGTTAGACGCTATACAAGTGAACGCTGCCTTCCAGAGTGCGTTATTGAACAACATAGTGGCCTAACACCCGGAGTTATGGTTCGGGGTGTGATTTCGTATCATGGGCGATCCAATTTTCTACTAATTGAGGTAATCTCAATAGCAACAGGTACGTTCGTAAAGTGCTACAGCCCGAAGTCGTTCCTTCCTTCAAGTCATCCCTGAGCTATCTTTCAGGAGGATAATACACTCCCACATGTTGCAAAGACTGTTCGAGACTTCGTTCAGTCCAAACACATGCAACTTCCTTGGCCTGCTTATTCGCCGGATATGTCGCCTATTGAGCACATGTGGGATTTGGTTGATCGGCGTCTAGCTCGTGATCTGCGTCCTGCTGCTTCAAAAGACGAACTTTTGCTGCCACAAGCAGCCATTCAAAGTCTGTTTCACCTCATACCACATCGTATAGCAACACTTATTAAAACGCTTGGTGGCTAAACCAAATACTGATTTCGGACACTTAATATGGATTTTTTACTTTGAAAATCTCGTCATTTATTTGTACTAATACAAGTCGTTTGTGCATTAAATATAAAATTTCAATAAATTGTGATGTTACACAATTTATAATATACAATAAATGTATTGTATATATATACATATATGTCGTGTTTCGAGTCAACACCAAGCAATTTTAGAAAAGGTTTTTATTCAAAGAGTGAATTCTACGCCTGCTCTGTGAGAGAAACGGACACCAAGTGAAAGTATAAGTGGTTTTCCAGTAAGGCAGATGTTCTAAGTACCCTTCTTATTGAAGAGATATATTTGAAACTTAAGCATCACATACGATGTAATAAATTTAATGGTCGGGGATAATAGTTCGGGTGATCTGCTCCTCGAAAGAAGTAGGTACTAAATTTAATACTTGAAGATGTAACAGAAAATAAAAGTTGTATAGGGAATTTAGTTTTTGTTCTTATTTAATTATCCTTACACACACACACACACACACACACACATATATATATATATATACATATAATATATGTGTCTGTGTATGTGTAACCACTTAATATGATATCTATTCCTAATTTGAATCTCCTTTATTTATAACATCTGATTCATAGATCCTAATACCCTATCTCGAAACGCGTCTCAATTTAGCTTTTTCTAAAGCATTAAAAACATTACACTGATATATTTGTTACCAATTCTTTAGACTTTGAATTTTTTGACAGATTTAAGGGCGATTCCAAGAAATACAAGATCATTAATTGTTGGCATGCGCCTTACTAATAGGGATTTAATATTTCCTAATCAATGATGACATTTCTATAAATAACTAATTATTCCCTTCACCTAAACAGATGACTGTGTTTTTTATAAAGTGTTTTTCTCTGTTCTTCCCTGTGTATAAAAACTTGATATTTGAATAATTCCCTCTCTTGTGTTTTGGCACTGTACGAGTAGCATGCTCAAATAAATTATGTGTTTACGAATAGGCCTTTGTAATTTTTCGGCCATGACCACTTTAACACTTCTATTCAAAAGTAAATTTTTCGCGGTGAAATATGTTTTATATATATCAGTGATTCTCAAACTATGTGGAGTGCGCTTCCTTGGGGGAGGGGGGAGCATGATAACCCTACGAGGGATGCGCAAGCCTTTTGAAAGGTGAAAGCAAAAGAGTATTTTAAAAAAATCATTTATTTAACTGAAAGAAACCAAATAAAATGCATTCTGACATAATAAAAAATAAAATACACATTTGCATTGATATAATACACTTATAAATATATCAGTACTGCGCAATATGTTACATTTAGTTTAGTTTTTATCGTTTTTTTTTCTTTATAAGACCTTTAAAATCATTTGCACCAATAATTAATAAAAGTGATAAAAGTTCTGAAACATACCTAGAGCTAACACTTATGTTTTTTGGCTAGTTACCGGGACATGTTTACCAAGAAATTATATGTTGAATCTATTTAATTACATTAATTTTAGCTTAAAAATATGCAAATTATTTATTTTATATTGGTCTACTTTGATGACGTGTGTGAAAGAAACTTATTAAAAAGCTGATGTATACTGCGAAAATATATTTAATGTAAGACTTTATGAGAAAAATCATTCTAAAAAAAATATCATACTCTTATATAAATTTAAAAAGCTCAACGTGAAGTGATTTTGAATTCCTTTCCATGTTAAGTTCTATCTAAAATCAACTTAATCTATTCAAAACATTTTTGTGATTATTTTGAAGATGGTATAATACCCAGACATTCAATACCTTAAAAACTTCATTTGAAAGCATATATTTTTGATATATTAGAAAACATACCAAATTCATTTTTAACATTCATTTATCATAAAATGCAACACATTCATTTAAGTATTCATCCATCATAGAACATAACACACTCACTTTAAATATTCATTCATCGCACAACATAACACATTCATTTTTAATATTCATTAATCACAAAATGAAACACATTACTCATTGATGTTACGTACTGCAATCGTATAGTTTTATTACTTCATTTTTTCCTCCTTCACTTTATATTTTCTACATCTTTTGTAACACAATTAATATCATGTTTCTCTAGGGAGAAAAGGATCATGCATTATATTATCAGTTAAAAAACGGGAAACTATTTCTGAATATTTTATATTTTACGTAAAGAGCGTTCTTCATTTATCCATATATAATATTCTATATTTTCATCACATATTATTAAATTCACAAATTTATTTAGTATTCTTATACGTTATTTCAATTATTCAATTTAATTTAATTAAATATTAAACTTATTATTTTGTAATTAAATTCTCTAGTAATGTTCAGTTTGCAGCAGATATACAACATGCATTCATTAGTTGCTGATCTTTATTATTTAGTTGATTTGTATTTTTATCTAAAAAAAATAATAATAATAAGGATACCTTTCTAGTATTAAACATACTGGGAAATATGGTATATTAATTTTATTTCCCGTTATTTCCAATTCATCTAATAATATATTTATAAGGTTTGCTTTCAATTCGTTTGTATTATTTTTGATAAATAATTGTATGTAGATTATGAGAAAATCTTTCAAAGTGAACTGATTAAAAAAATCAAATAATTTTTATATTTTGAAAGCAAACAATATCGCCGAAACACAAAAAAGTTCATGATTCATGATCACATGATCTAAGTTAAAAAGAGAAATAAATATTTTTTTCTTAATGTCCAATAACAAAGGAAAATTAATTGTTCCAATAATTTTAATTGAACAAAAGTACCAAAATTTGGAAATAATTTCGACAAAGCATTATAAAGTAAAGAATTGACAAAGGCAAATTAAAAGGAGACTAATCCAATAAGATGTGTTATGAGGTATTTTCTAATATATATATATATATAACTACTTTCATTTAATAATCTCTACTATCTTTAATAATATACAATATTATCAGAAGTTAAGAAATAAAAAAATATAATATACCTTCTTTTAATGCCCTTTTTCTTATTATTTTTATTTGAAATTGCTAAAATATTACCACTTAAAAATAAATATGTAACTAATTTTTAAAAGGTAGATAATTGAGTAAATTGGGAAAAAAATTCGATGGGCATTAGATCTTTAATGATAAACAATATTATATAATATCATAAACAATTAAACAAACAGATAATAAAAACGCTGTTATCTTCCACTTAACGAAAAACAAGTGGCAATATTGAAAAACCTAGAAATGGTTTTACGACTATTGTATTTTCTCTCTCTCTCTTTACTCTGCCACTAGTTCCAAATGAAGTAGATTAATCAGCTTATAACTCTGCCAGTGAATCAGTTAATTATTTTTTCCTTTTGTCAGAATAATGCAAATAATTAGTAAAGTAAACTAATGTTTTCTTCTCCTTCGCCATTTTCTTTTGCGTAACTATTTTTTTCTAGTATTGGTATCATTGAAAAAATAAACTAAAATAAACTATCCGCAGTATTTATTCTCGTTCACATAAATGCGCTTTTATAAACATTAAATTATGGATTCTATAATTAGTAATCTAATAAAGTTAGCAACACTTTGTATCAAGATTTGATTATACAGAGTAAAAAATTTGAAGCTTTTAATAGTAATTAACTATGTGTGTCTCTCATTTATGTATGAATTTATATATTGACACGGGAAAAGCAGTGTATTAGTTTGATTATACAAATTTTTACATAACCAAGTTTTGTTTATAAAAATTAAATGATGTTCTTAATGTATTTGAGAAAAATATTCTAAGTATCAAAAATTCTATTTTCACACTTCTTGCTTTTTTATGCATTTGATCAAGAGCCAGATTTAATTGTTAAAACTCTCTTTCTGTTTCAGAAATTACAATAAAAAATAAATCCTTCTTATTTGTTGTTCATTTTAGCTTTAGAATATTAAATTTTGCCGTCAATTTTTATAATTATTACAAATGAGGGTACTTACATACTACTGCACATGTCAGGCTTTCAAGATAATTTTCCAAATTGGTATCCCCGATTTTTTACTGAAGCGGCAACCCTGATCTTCGTTTCATATTTCTCCGCTGGCTAGCATTCTAAGCCCAACCATTAATTGGTATGGCAAGCTCGAATACTAAAATGCGTATGTGTAATTTACCGAAACCTTAAATAATAAAATTTAATAAATTTAACAATTAATATATATAATTATTATATTCTTACTATTATAAGTATATATTATAGAAATATAAAATTAATAATAAAATTAAGTAACAAAAATTGCTCATTCCTTTTCTTTTATTGATTTTTTTAATGTTCTACACATAATGATTTTTCGACTATTTGTTCTATATTCTCGTGAGCGTATTACGTTTTTAGAAGTTCGACAATTTTATTCAATGTCGCTTATATATGGTTGCGATAGTATATAAGTAACCAAATGAATCATATTATGCAATAAAATGTTTATTAAGTATGCGAATATTTCACAATATTGTAAACAGTTTATTTGGAAAAAAGATTAATATTTTACAAAAATTAGAGGAAAGATTCTTAGAAAGTATATGAGTACTTGTCATCGATATTTATTTAATATTACAAATTATTATATTAGAAATATTCAAAATTAAAATCAATGTAATTCATACGATCTACAGAATTTTCTACCACAAATGTTCTGAAAGAATCTCTGAAAAATTAATGACCTCACAAAAACACTAGGCGTAAAATACTATCGTAAGCAGCTAGAAACAAAATCATAACAGATTTATAATGGTGTCCATCAAGAGAATAAAAAGACTCAAGAATAAATATAGCCTTTCTCTCTCTTTCAAAGTTAAAAAAACTAAACTCGAATAACTTTATGGGCTTTCAATTGGAATTAAAATGATCAAGTCGTAATACCAATGTGATCTTCAGCCAAACATATTCAGTACATAAAAAATACTCGTAATTGAATTTTCAAGTAAAAATATTTCACAGTCGTAACTTCTCCGATTCATTAACTAAGCTTAACCGGGCCGAAACTAATTAAAACGTCACAACCAACGGCTAAAATGTCGCGCTTAATCAAATGAGCATCACGGCAGAGTGACGTCAACAATCACGTGATTGGTAGGCGTTACTAAATGATTAATCGCTTCATTGCTTTATTGACATTCGCGCCATCTGCTCGATCCTTACATTTTCGAAAGAAAAAGGGTGGTGGGTAAAAACCAACCAGAGCGTTGGAGGCTCAATATTTGCATATCGAATTACTATATTATTGACTACTACGATGCGAAGTTCTTAACGATCTATAATTCGTTATTTTCTCTAATTTCACATAAAGATTGTTCGTTTAATGAGTTGGTTGAAGATTGGAAGGAATCTCATACTCTTATTTTCCGGACAGTTACCAAAGAAAAAGAATTGAGTTTGATAAAACTTTTTAATCGCAAAACTTGAGGAAGTGATATTATTGAAGCAATTTAACAGTTTGATGAAATCGATATCTCAAAATTTCAGCGACTTTTTTTTATTATTTTAGAAAGGGTCTGTCTATGTGGGTTTTTAAGATTACTAAACGATAAATAAATAAATGTTCAAAAACTTCTTCCTTCATAACTTTATGAGTTCATAAAACTTGATCAATTTAAATTTAATATCGTATTGAGCATTTAGTTCAATTCAAAAATTAATTCATTCTGTGATAGTTACATTTGATCTGCAGTAGATAGGACAAATTAATTGGAATTTTGCGCAACGGTAACATTGCAACTAATTACTGTCAATATAAATTGTTTCAATGTAAATGTCGTGAAGATTGAGTACATTGTTTTGAATTTCTATAGATGTTTTGGGCCGCAGTAGAGACTAATGAAATCGTTTATGTTTGAATTATAAACAGTTTACTTCAAATATTGTGTATATTTAATCATTTAACGATTCCGGTTTCCACATTAATGTTTTAAAATGTGTTATTAATTTTACAGATATTAAATCACTAAATGATTTACTTGTAATATTACTATGACATTCTCAGACAGTGTGCTTAAATTTTAAAAAAAATGTTTTGAGAGGTTTTTAAGTGCAAAAAAACGAATACAAAACTGTTTAAATTCTATTTAACATTTCAAATAGTCAGAAAAATGGAATTCTCGCCAAAGGCCTAGTTTTGTTTAGAGGTATGTTATATATACGTGCTTACGAATCCATAGGTCGCGGGTTCTGTCCTCGGATATCCACCTCAATGTTGACCCTGACACTGAACTAAGCGAAACGTAACCTTCGCGCATCTGTCGTGGCGCCATCTACCCGCCGAAAAAGGAGTCAAAAGCCATCAGACCCACTTGACGCAGCAACCAAAGCCGTCAGACCCACTTGACGCAGCAGCCAAAGCCGTCAGACTCACTTGATGCAACAGCAACAATTCACACGCTTGCTATAACAACTATATCGTTCATTCACCTATCCACCGACACACTGGTGGGGGAGTAATATAGCGGATATCTACATAAACGAGTAACAGCCTCCGGACACGGGTGCTTTATTTTGTCTAGTGGTTAAGTTACTAGGCTTCGGATCCATAGGTCACAGGTTTTGTCTTAATCTTCACACAGAACCTGGAAAACGTTATATTCTACAAACATAAAAAAGTTTCGTACGATGATTTTAATAAATGAAGAAGTTATTGAATGTTGAGTTCAAATTTTGAGTATTTTTTAAAAAATCATAGAAAAAAAAGTTTTCAGCATTTTATTTTTTAAATGACTGATTCAAAAAGAAAAACGCATGCCCTTATTTAACACAAAATATCGTTTTAATAACGCCAAAATAAATTCATACGCAACGATTTAGAAAAAGATTTTCATAAAAACGCATCGGTCTTAACTCGATTTTAAAAAAATCATAAAAAATAGAAATATTATTATTTTGCAAAAAAAATTATACTGTATTGTGGCGAAAGAAATGATCTTTCCTATTCTGTAATTATTTTTTGTCTGGTTTAAAAACAAAAATCGGATGGCTGTTTAAATAACGTCGAGAATACCGAAAGATTTCACCCTCTGTTCATTCACGACGCTAGGCGGGGGGGGAAACGCGCAGGGTTAAGACAATTATGCGTTTTAAGGTTTTTAATTAATATCTTTTTAACTAATTACAATATCGGAATAAAAAATAGTTTACGACCTATTCTCAGACCTACTGAATATACGCACAAAATTTCGTAAGAATCGGCCACACCGTTTCGGAGGAGTTTGGTTACAAACACTGTGACACGAGAATTGTATATATTAGATATATATATAGTACCAAGCTTCGTTACTCAGTAATTTAAGGCATACTTTTATTTATTCCAAAACATTACTTGTAAGACCTCTTGGAAAAATATTAACGTTTTCAAATTATGAAAACAAAAAATTTTCATTGTTTTCATTTAGTAAAAATTGACCCCAAAAACTGAATAGAGAGTAAAATAGAATAATAAACAAAATTAAAATAATAGTTATTTGTTTGGAACTATTGCAGAAATATTTACTCTCAAACTTAATATTTCAAAAAAATGGTAACGAATCTTTTTATTACAATCCTTTTTCTACTATTTCTTGTTTTAAAAATATGGTTTTTATTCTTTTTTACAAAATAACTGCTAAAGTTAACTAAAATCGATTTTAAATTCATTAAAAAGCATCAAAGTCTTTTTTTTTATTCCTATCGTCTACATATACCACTATGGAATACTGAAAGTTTTATTTAATCCAGGAAAATTAAGGAATTTCAATGAAGCAATAGCGTAATAAAAAATTGTTTACAAGATATAGTACTAACGTAGTTATTTCTCAATTCAACATTTCAAAAATACAGGCCATTACATTTTTCTCTTAATTCTTGGCTTTCTTAATAAATCAGAGTTTCTTCAAATACACTCTAAAAATTATATTCTCACACACAGATGAAATAAGACTAAGATTCATGAAGATAATCAATAGTTCTTTCTTTAAAAATCGGTGTCTATAGAATATCACCTCGGCGTTCAAAAATAAACGCAAGTAACGATTAATTTTCTATCCAATCTATGTCATTAAGATAAGCCATGGTGATAATGAAAAGAAAGAAAGCTCCTTCCTGGTACTTCAATGAGAAATGATTAAACCTGAAAGCCAAATGCTCCGGAAGGGAAGGAGATATGGAATATTTTCTACTTGTCAAAGAAATCTTCTCAAAAATTCCTTAAGCCTATTTTGGGGTTCCATTTTTTTATCTCAGCCGAGGCATTTGTATTGAGAACTTTTCTGTTCTTTTATCAGATGATTTCTCTTTGATTTAATGAGATTAGGAATATGGGTTTGATAAACGTTCAGTGCACCTGTAGAGATTTCTTCTAATAGTGATTTTTAGCCGAAATAAGATTTTTATCAATGTTTTATAGTATTGGATTTTTTCTTTAAAATTCAACAAATTAATTTTCTTAGATTTTTTCGAAAATCGTGCAAAAAAAACTATTTTTTCAACACATTAAAATTTAGCGAAAGTTTTTACGACAAATATGTTTTAAATGGGGTATTTGGAAACTCAGATTCATAATTTACAAGTTATTTCTACTTAACTAAGTTGTTTTAATATTAAGTACTACAGTACTATTTAACAGTAACTATTATGATAATTAAATCGTATTACACATTTAATTTTCGATTCGATAATTTTCTCTGGGGAAATTTAAATGCAATGTAAAAATAAATGTTCTTAAACACACAGAAACATTATCAATAGTCATCTACCATAGTGGTTTTTAATGTTGTACAAATATTTTACAAAATTTAAGTAATAACGAGCATTAATACTTTGTTAAAATTTGTATACAAGTAATAATTAATTATACATAATTACTAATCGAGTAGAAATATGCTATAATTTAAATTTACTTGCCTAAATTATTACCAGTAATAATGTAAAGAAAATAATGGATTCAGATTACAAGTTTTGCAAAAAAATTTCGTTTGGATTTTTTTTCTTATCAATGTGATAACGGAATATTTATTATATTTATAAGTGATTTTCGTAAACTTATTAGCAAGATAAGTATCTAATAACAATTTGTAGCGTTCACACTGTCTATTTCAAATGAAAAGCAAAAGTACCATTCGAGAATTTATACAAAAGTAAAAATATTATGCATCATTAATGCGACATTTTTTTAAGAAAATTAAGTAATAAAGCGTGGTGTCGAAAAATAATTATCTTAATGAGCCGAAAGCAAAAAATGTCGTGTCATAAGTAATAATAATAATAGTTATAATAATAGCTGATATTTTTCATTTTTATAATTTGGAGGACCTTTTTCTTTTCTTGTAGAAAGGGAAGTTAATTGTTCTAAAATATTTTAATTTTTTCGGATAAACATTAAACAATAATGGTTTCTTTATCTTAAGTTGCAAATAAATAAAATTTAAAAATTCCTAGTTCTGAATATCTCTTGCATAATACTTGAGAACAATCCCAAGGAAAGTTATTCATGCACGCAGAAGGTAAATTTAGATTTAAAAACAAAAATGTATTTTCTTACTTTCAAATAATGCGCATTTAACACTCCGTGTAATGTGTACAAAACAAATTAGAATCTTAGTGCATTATTGTTTCCTCTAATCCAAAACTCCTTACATGGTTGGATTATGAACTGAATTAATAACAAATACTTAAAACACAAATATCTGTATTCATTTATTGAACCCAATAATACTCATTAGTCTCTATAGATTTTTATGAATAATCTCCTATATATATATTTTTTAAAATATGCTAAAGATAACTAACAGGCATAATCATATTTTACAAAAGAAATTTGTCCGAATACTAATGAACACTAATGACTTGATTATCAGTTCATTAATTATACCAGACTTCATCATCAACAGCTAGGAAAAACTCTCAAAAACTAATGTTAAGAAGCTGCCTTCAAGGAAAAACTTTCTGAAAAAGCCTTACTAGTGTCTCTGATTACTTATGCCTTATTCTAATCACGAATAAGAGACAGAAAAAAAAACCTAAAATGTCTCAAAACACGCGTTTATTTTTGCATGCTATCATCTTCTATAGAAGAGGGGGAGGGGAAAAAGAGGGAAAGCAAATATTTATTTTCCCTCTGCTAGGGACATCTTACATATGAACCCTGAATAAACGTAGTTAACAAAGGAAAAAGATCTTCAGCTATCTTTTTTTCACGAATGCCTGATTGGAACGAGTTGCTAGGCAACCAAAATGCTGGTACTTTTGTACCATCTGACGCAGGGTGTTTCTTTTTTTCTTTCTTCTCTTTTTTCTTTGGATTTTTTTTGTGCCTTTTATCCTTGGCAGCTCTAGAATTCTCTCAAAAATGTCGAAGTTCTGTTGTGTTATCGATAAATGGAATATCGACGTTTTCGCATTATCGATATCTAAAGTACCTCGGAGATATTGGAAAGTAGAAGTCATTGGCCATCATGTTTCTGTTTTACTATTGCAAACAGTTCTCAATGGTTCTCGGAGACAAAAATTGCATTGAGGCAATCTATTTGGCTCAACTCAACTTATTTAAGATTGGTAGCTTTCAATCTTTTCCGCAAATTATTGGGTTCCAGATTGTGTTTCTATTGTTTCATTTGAAATCGTCTTAAAATAATGAATTTCTTTGAAATAATTAAGTTATTTTATTATAGTACAAATGCTTGTTGTGTGTGTGGAAGCTTTTATTTGACACTTTCAAAATAAATTGTAGAAACTACTTTCTTTCTTCATATTTTCTTTTTTATTTAAGGGGAAAAAAACTCCAGTTAGAAAAAGCATAACAGAAGATTAGTAGTAAGAGCCATAAAACTTTCAATAAACGCAATAGGAGAGTTATAAACAATCACTAAATAACTGAATCGAGGAAAACATTAAAAACCCATACACAAAAACCCTCAAAAATTTAGGAGTGGAAAGTAGCACATGTCAAGAATTCAAAAGCCATAAATATTTACTTTTGAAAGCATTAAAGGATATGAACAATGTCAACCATTTCAGGAAACATGTTAAAATTTTTATAAAACTTGAGAAATTATCTGTATAATTAAATCTGAAAAATTTTGCTTCAAATAAGCATTCATTTCCCATACTTCAAGCAGGTTTACAAAATGAATGTTGATTAATAAAACAATATAGCCAACATAGCCTATTATCAATGAGTTACCCATTTCAGAAGCAGCAGTCTTTAGAGATTAAGCCATCAATATGTTGTGTTAAGTCAACTTTTATGTTAAATTTAATGCCAAAATCAGTAAAAGAGTTTGAGAAAAATTAGGAAATATTATCGATTAGAAAAGAGTAAAATATCAATTGTTACTCCCGTGGATATTTAAGAATGCTACACTTTTCAATTTTCAAAACTATCATGTTATACGTGATAATGAAACAGATAAAATAAATCATTTTATAATAAAGCAGTAACGATCATGAATCATACAATCTAAACAGTTTTAAGTCATTGGGAAATAAAAGGTACTCTGAGAATTTTTAAACACAACTAAGTTCAGTAAAGAATAAAATAAGAAACGAAAGCCCATGATTAAGTCCAAGTAAAAACTTCATATATTTGTAAACTCATCAGAAATAGCATTACTGAAGTAGACATAAAAAGGGATTATATATTAAGATGGGAAAATAACCAATCATTAAGATAAATATGAAAGTCAATAGTTCTTTTTTATTTTTTAAAGGAATGCCAAAATTAATTAAATCAGGGGCTTTGAAAGTCAAACAGATATAAAACTTTATTACTTTTATTGAAACTTGACTACACTATAGATAAAATTCAAACTGCACCATGAATGAAGATTTTAATGTAATGTGTAAATTGTAGTTAAGACAATGTTATAAATGGAATATCTGCCAAGTGTTTCTTTAGTACCACGTTAATTATTTTCAAGTCTTATATGTCTTCCATGTTGAATTTTCAATAAAATGAGTAGGGGGGGGGACTAAACCAATAAATATAATTTCTCGATTGTTGTATTGTAAGAAAACGATGCATTTCTTCTTTTTCAAATAAATTTTAATAGAGAAATAAAAAGCTCTTACCAATCAGAAAGGGTGGGGAAATCAATATCACACATCATAGCAACTTTTATTTACAAATCACATGCCCAGCGCACATTTTACACTAAACATAAAATTGTCATAAAAAGGAGACAAAACTAAGCGATTGCAGCGTTTCTACACACTTCTCCTCTCTCTGAATTACCGGGGATCCATTGCAAATTTGCTAACAGTTTTAAAAAAACATAAATTAAAAAAAAATTTAATAGAAATCATTCATTAAGTTCGAGATTATACGTATAGTAATTGAGCAGGTCTTTTGATAACAGAATTTTGAATTTTTATTTTATAAGAAACTATTTTATCATCCCTTCTTAGGTAATACATCAATAATTCTACCAAATTTCCAAAAATATCCAGCAACCTTTTCGTGATTAATTAGTAGATTATTTTAAAACTATTTAATTTTGCCTGTAGGTTTAACACAATGAACAGATTTTATATTCTTTTGACTATTTCGTTCAAAACATGTATACACACTCTTTAACGATAATTTAACTTTTTATTTAGAATTTTCATGTTGAATAAATTAGAATAAAAATCAAACCAAGCAGGTGGTAAACTATTGCCTCCCCGAATTAAAATGAATGGGACATGTGGTGTAGTTCAAGGTCTTTTAAATCTGAAATAATATATGTAAGAAGACGAGAGGTGAATACATCTTTAGAATCATTTTTTTTAAAAGTTTCCAACTCTGAGATAACGCAGTTTTACACACAATCTTTCGTAAAGGAAGCTTTACTGTGTGTGTGATCGAATTAGCCTTTTGTAAGAGCTGCCTCACCTAGCAGATATCTCGGTAATAAACTGCCAGTGTGTTTTGTGGAAGGCTTAGAAAGATTCAACGACAGGATCTCTATTAACATTCCATAAGTTTTTCAGTTCAAGGTCAGATATTTAAAAGTGTTTGCATTGTCAGTTAAGATTTCTGAGCAACATCTATGACGAATAATAAAGTACCGAAGTGTTAACAAAGTGCCATGTTTGTTTCATAAATAAGATTGTTCACTAGTTTTGTAATGTTATTGTTGTTGCTCTTTGTGTAAGGAACTCCAAAATCTATCTTCTACAATCGAAAATAGCTCAAAACGAACAGCAGGAGACTGTGTATTAATTTGAACACCGGAAGACAAGTTAAATCTTTACACAGTACACATTTTTTTAAATGTTTTTACGATCTGTTTACCTTTAATTGATCAGAATTACTCCCAAATTTCTAAGTTTCACTTTATTATGAGAATATCGCATTACTAAATTTACGAAGTGATGCTTGGCTGGTAGAAGAACAGGGTGTTTTTGTAAATATGTAAATATGGATTTGTGAAGTCTTCCACTCACACGTATTTGTTTATCCAGATTAAGGAATGAACTGAGTTCTAAAACTGATGAAATTTTAAATCTTGTTTTATTTTTTTGTAAGCAAATCATTTATTTAGCAAAACATCTCTTTGCACAGGTTTAATCCAAAAATTTTGGCACCTTCAAGTTTTTCCGCTGTGAATTCGTTGTCTCGTATATATGTTGTGTATAATGATGTGTAAATGTTGTGTATAAAATGATGCACTCAATCAATGACGTGTAATCGTTTTTTGAATGCTGCTCTTTACTTATTTAAATCAATCACTGAAGTTGTGTTTATTTAACTTTCACATACAAATGTAAAACATTTGTTCTTGTTTATCGCCATTGTCACATGTGTAGGTTGAAAAAAATCACAATTCAAGCTTTTCATCCAATTATTCTGCACCGTTCGAAGCCATTCAGAACCATACTGACTATTTATAATTGTCTCTACATTTGCTCCAAGGAATATATAATCATTTGGATTGTTTCTCCCATTCTAATCATGCCAATCGAAAGAATTGGAACTTCATTGGATTTAAATTATCCTATTCGAAACAAATTATTTGTACTTAGAGGCTTTTCCCTTTGTCCTATGGAGAGTAATTAAAGAATCATTGTGTTAAGGAAATCTTTTGCAACTGGAAATTTGAAATTGGATTTTAAGTACCTCAAAGTTCTCAAATCCAACATTGCTCCCAAAAGTTCCAAGCATAGGAGGGTTAACTTCTCAAGAGCAGAAACTCGACTTTTAGTTGCTATGAATCTCGTTAACATATTGAAATTCTGATTTACGTAACGAAAATATGCACCTGCACCAAATACTCTGGGGTGTGTTTCACACATAGCGTGAGGATTTTTAAATCTTTCGTCTGAACTAAATGATAAAGGAAGCATTTTCTTTCGAATGTCAAATCTTTTAGATAATAAACTTTAGCGTACCAAGATTCCCGTTTTTTCCCCTTTAATTCAATAGTTGATTTCTCATCTCATTCAAGACCGCACTCCCAAATTTCCTGTAAAAAATATTTAATTATTTAAAAAAAAGGGGAAAACAAAAATTTAATGGATAAAACTGTTCATTGCTGTTTGTAGGACACATCGTTTCTATCTCTTTAAGTTATTAGTTTAATAGAGCCTTTAATTTAAAAATGTGAAATTATCTAAACTCCAGATAATTCCTAGAACCTAAAAAGGCTCATCTGCATCAACTACACCGTTTTTATTCCATAATTTTTTTAAATACTCGAAATTAATTTTAATCATCCTCAAATTCCTTTTTTCATCTTTAAGAATTTTTATTGCGTTTTTGGAGTATAGGAACGCTTTACCAAAGCACTCAAATCAGCATGTAAACAGGTTTCAGCATACAAAGAAGAAGTGCTCAGTATTTCGAACGTTTTCCTATATGCTCTTCCTTATATTTTCGAATAAGGTATTTAATTATCGCAGCAAGTATAATTGGGCTCGATGTTATTCCAAACCCCACACGAGTCATTCTTAAAATTTTGTGAGGTTAAGGATCCCCTTCATTCGGAAACCTAATATAGTCTTGGTTTTTGTTATTTTTTCCAATAGTTATTTATTATATCTACCCTTCGATGATGCCTCAAAAATCATGGAGACTTTAATATAGTTTCTTTATCGGTTCGCATAATTCCAGAATGAGGCATATAACAACAGTTGGTTTCAAAATTTGTGAAAGACATTTCTCAACAATATTCCCTTTTATCTGATCTTTAACAATGTATATGTATCCAATATAAAAGCAATTATATATTCCTTTTAATTTTTATATCTAAATCAGAGGTTGTGAACCTATGGCATGCGTGCCACATATTCCAAGTGGTATAATTTTCAGTGGCACTCAGCACATACTTATACCTCTGTGCAAATTTGTCAATTTTCGAGTGTATGGAAATTTTAAATTTGTAATGGACCTTATTTGAAAAACATCTTCAGAATTATGGACATGTACGGAATTACCAAAAATCTGAAAGAAAAATTTACAGCTATTTTGTAAATTGTTGAATGTTATTGCTGGAGAGATTTAATTGTATGAAAATAGAAAATTGCATGTACTCTGCTTTCCACTTTTGGTTCTACGTTTCAAAGTAAAACATCTTTCCTCATATGAAAAATATTTTGAGTCAGTAAACAAATTGTTTAACAACCGAATGCTCAGAACCATGTCAAATTGAAAGTTACGCATTATATTTATGATTTTGCGATATGAAAGTATGGTGGTGCAAGCACTAGATTCACTTTAAAATTTTTATTTACCGTTTTATTTAACTGTCATGAGAAGGGAAATGCTTATATTTTACTTTATGTGTTTCTTATTTTAATAAATATGTTTAAATATACATAATTTATGTACAATTTTATTATTTTTATTTTAGTTGAAGAAATAGTCATATTTTATGCTGTTTATTTTTTTGTTAAGAAATATCTTTAAATGATACAAAACTAATACACAATAAAACTATAAATCGAAATAATTGACCTCTATTCTTTAATTCTGCATGCATTATCATGGGAATCGAATTGTTTCAAAAATGTCCTACAGTGTGGCACGCTGAATCCTATTGGTAGATTGGCTTGGCACACCACAGCTAAAAGGTTGCCGACTCCTGATCTAAATTATCAAACCATCGTTAGTCTTTTTCCCATTCATTGTGTAAATCGCCCGAACACGTTGAAAATGACCAAATTCAGTCAAAACAGATATTTTTGTTTTTCATTTTATTGAATAGAGTTATCTTTTGACTTTACGAAACATACTTTGTTTTGCTTCTACACTACCTAGAGGCCAAGTTACAATCAGTTTTATAATTTTAGAAAAACCGGAAGTGGGTTTTTGATCTATCAGAACTGGGCATTTAAATTGCTCAAAATCTATCATGGCGAGTCTGATAACACAAAATATTACGAATGTATTTCTATAAAACTTTTTGGACCTGATATTTATGTTATTTTCTAGAGAATGTACTAAAATATTTCTTATTGTATGAATACTTTTTGAGTTATGGCTTGTTATTTAAATAATGGTCTCATAAAAAATACAACATTTCTTATAATGTTTACTCAATCAGCTCTAAAAATTTCAAATGTTAATAAAAAATTAAAATTTTAGTACATTTACTAGATAAGTGCATCCAATTTGTTTTAATAATACTTTTACTAATATATGTTAATTACTTTTTCTCTAACTGCTTTTAAGTTTTTCAAAAATATTGCAAAAAGTTCACTTATAATGGTTAATTTTTGTAAAATTCAGGTAATTTATTTTAAATTTTGGTAGTTAAATATATATATAGTAATATTTATTGGTATTGAGTCCTAAAAGAGCATTTATAATGTTTTAGTATGCTATTTTGTTAAAAAGTACTTCGAACGTGTTCGAATACCTTAACATTTCTTCCCCAAAAGCTTTTGTATCGTACATCCCATTATTAAATTTAAAATTGTTCTCAATACATGAAAATCTTTACTGCAATGTAAAACACTCTTCTTGTGGTCATGAATTCCCCTGGTTTCCACGTTTCAAAATTGTCTCAAACTTTCATTCGACACGGAACAACATTCTATTTTAAAAACCTAAATATTTTGCTTATAACTTAATCTATCGGAAGTATTCTTCCTTGAATTAGTTTCCCCGAAAATGGTATCGATTGTAAATAACGCTTTTGTATATATTTTTTTTTATTTTCAATGAAGTTGCCAAAAAAATTGAGTGCCTATCTTCAGTGGAATTATGTTTTCATTTACGTATTTTTACCACTAACCTTTTGTTTTATTTTATTCATTAACAATCTAAACGGGTATCAGAATAGATTTAACTATGCAAAGCTTCAATTTTGATTTTCTTCTCAGGGTCTCGTGAATTGCAAAGATTGATTCGCACAACTATATATTTTTTAATTGGTTTTCAAGATCCAAAAGTATACATTATTAAAATTTCCTCTCTTATTATGGGTAATTTTAATTCAATATGTCTAAGTCTTTTTTTAAGCAAACATTGTTGAAATACTTTGTCTAATAATAAATTTATCTCTTTTTCACGTCAATTCATGCTCTAAAGCAGTTATGCTAGTTTTCAATAACACTTCATTTTGAAACGTATGTATATTAGAACAGGGAAACTATTTTCAATGGAATCATAACATTTTGTTTCTCAGAACAAAGACTGGTGCCAATATTGTCTGAATCTGTAGAAGATCTTACTGGGAAAGGGGAAATAAGTATCTCATATCAATTTTTCGAATTCATTTTTTTAAATCACGGTAAATTTTGCTCTTTGGGCAAACTGCGAAAAATATAGCCACGCAAGAGGCACAGAAATACCTTTTTTCTTAATGATAATTTTCTTTCTTTAACTTATAGTGAACAAAATTTGAGATGTGGTCATCTTTCTTATCTGTGTTCTAAAACAAAACACACATTTATTCGCATTTATAACAAACGCGGAAGCGCAGTGGTGACAGCAGAGCTATTTTTATTTTTACGTGTAGAATCTACTGTGCATTTGTTAAATTGTCTATACTTCTCATTATGTTTTTTATAAAAGTTATTTCTATTTTTTCGACTAGAAATTACTTTTATGTGTATATTATGATTCATAGAAAATAAAATTTCACCTTAAATGTTCGTTTCTTTCGCAAAAATAAATTTTAAATTGTATACAAAACTTAATAAATCTGGAATTGTGTTTTCTGTACGATCAAATTCTAGAGTTAAATCTGGGAGGATTGATTTTAATAATATCGGATAAAGTAAAGAACTGTAGGTATTCGGATTTACTCCATTATTTTCTAAATTACAAGTATGAGTTTCACATTCGGAATAAAATTTTCATGAATTCGGAACATCGTATTGTTTGAAATTTGTGTGGGAGGAAAGCAGCCGATGACTCCAATTACTTGAATAATAACAGATTTATCAAAGGGCAATGACGAATAAATGACTACACAAAGACAAATTGTGTGTGTGTGACGTATTTACACAAAAAATATTATAACAGATAATTTACAGTAGTGAAAAAAGCATTTATTATAACCAAGCTTTACAGTGCTCCGGGGCTCTATAGGACAGTTTCCCAATCACAGAAACTCAGACAGTCTCTGTCTTATCACACTCATCATACAAGCAGATTCTGATCTCGACTGACTTGACCGTTGTCTGTAAGGTCCTTTATGTAGACTGTTATTAATTTCAAAAAGGACTATCTCAGAGACTTCTCGAGGGCTTCTTGGCGATATCATTTGTTGTCAAATTTATCACCAAGGTGATAAAACTGTCAGTTTTGTAACCCTGGCTGCATGTTTTAGGATGGTCATAATATCATGTTTCAAATTCATGTTGGGAAGCTAATTTTCCTTTAAAATTCAATTTCCTCACAAGCATACGTGGACATACGTGGCGTGTTTTAGTTTGATTTTCGCATAAGGACAAAATAATTTAAACATGTGAGTGTCGACAATTAAAACGAATTTGAAAAATTGTCCTTTGATTATCTTATAGAGTTTTTGTAATTGTCTGCATTTTTAAAAGTTAAACCCCTTATAGCTACTTCGGCTTTTTAGAATTTAAATAATTAAATCTTTCTACCTCACTTAGATTTTCTTTACTATATGAATCGCTTTGACAATCTGAGAAAAGGAACCTTTAAATTTTAAAATATTTCCACTAAACTGTGATATTTACAAAAAAGGGTGTTTTAGTCTACAATATTTGTTCACTTCTAACGCTTGCCATATAGCACATACTTTAAATGTTGCTTAGCAACGCAGGAATTTCTGTGTCTTTTTCATATTTTCTTTGCATAGATTTTTTTATATCTGTATCTAAATGTTCAAGCTATTATTCTGTCTAAATGTTCACCTATTATTTTAGCATGAAGTTCTTCTTCAAGTAAATCAATCAATTCGTTTTTCCGTTTTCAATTTAATTTTTTATCGCGTTAATGCTTTCTGTCGCCGCCCTTCTGTGGTGCTTCAATTCGCTTAAAGAGCTTCAATATCCATTCTTTCTTGAATATCCATTAAGTTTTGATTCCTCATACACAATATACAGTTCTAAATCAAATCAAAAGGCCTAGTTCCTGGGTTTTGGGAAACAAATATTCGTTCTCCAATAAATCTTAATTTCAAATGTTTGTTATCAAACAAAAGATCTTACCCGACAGAAAAGATCGAGAAATCACTAACGCAGTTCATAGGCAAACAACTTTTATTCAAACATCTCTTAAAGTTTCAACAGCATTAAAATGATTCCAGTTTTACAAATTTATTACTGTTTTAATAAATTAATTGAAATTTCTGTATTTTAAGTACACATATGTATACAAATTAAGATTTTCTTAGTTAAGATTCAAAATTTTATCATGCAAGAAAGAGAAAGCTTGAAATAATATTTTAATTATAGCTATAACATGATACGTACCGAAGTGACTTAATTCCAAGTGTACTCCAAGCTTTTTCTCTCTCTGCTATCCTTCGTTAAACTGCTTCCATTCAATTTTTGACAAAATTCTTTTCTTGCGTATTTTGTTTTGATTTTTTATTGCTTTATAACGAAAGCTTCATTTGCTCTACAACGCTCCATTTAGTTACTATTTTAGTTTTTTTTATTTTCTTTTTTGCAGTAGTTAACTACTACAATGTCTCTACTTTAAAACTTGATCTCCAAAAAAACATTTTTTGATATATTTTTAAAAAACCATTAATACACAAGCAGACAAATTTATCTCAGAAAAGAATAAATGTAACTTAAATTAAATTTGCTGCAATATTATAGAAAAAAAGAGTAAAGTTATAAAGAAAGCTACAGTTTAAAAATGTTTACTTGTTGCAGATATATACAATAAGTTCAATATATATATATTTATACACCGTCATTAATCATATAGATTTCTGCTCTATTGTCGTACAAAGTTTGTGTTTCATGTTACTGCATTAACCTTTCCAGTAAAATAAATAATTGATTTATAAGTAAATGATTAAAATTGATTTTTTGAGGTAATGGAAAATTAAGGATTAAGGAAAGGAAAGCAGTGAAATTAAATTCTTATTATCTTTCCAATATCTATTTGGCAAAGTGTTTTTAGAAAAAAAAAAGAAATGGATGCATTTCATTTTTCATAGAAGACAAGGTTTAATACTGAAGCAAGTCACGCCATTCTTAATTAATAAAAATAGAAGGTAACATATGAAATTAAATAATTCACTCCATCATGCAAGTTTTTAATGGAAGAAAATGGCAATGGTTGCTAAAAATGAAGCTTATTTATGAATGAAATAATCTTAGTTTTAATATCCCCACTTAGTGGTGTGCCTTTTTACATCTTTTTACAAAAAAAATCTAATAAATTTATAATTGACAAAATATTTCAAGAAAGTAAGTGAAAATAAATATAAATTTATACCTTAATTCACAAACTAATTTATATCACATCTTACAAACATTTTTCGTTTACAATCTGATGTTACTTCAATCGTTAGAATTTCATCAATTCTGAAATCACATACAATGTGCGTGTATCTTTCTTCAATAATTGGGATTTTAAAAAACATTAATAATATCAAGAATGCTAAAAAATTTTACAAACTTTGTAATACAAATTATACGAAAGAAGGATAAATTATAAGAAAGAAGCGTTCATAGATGTTGTAGTTTTAAGGGCGATAGATTAATGATTCCTAGAATATTAAATTAATAGACTGATTAATTACACAACCAGAAGAGACACAAGAACTTTTGGCAATTGATTTTGGAATTTCGAAACATAGTCAAGTGATGAGAAAAGCACCTGAGCTCTAGCCTGCCATTCTCTGTATTTTCACACCTTACTAGTACGATGGCCTTGATGATTTATATGTGCTTCAGCAACTCTTCAAGGCAGGATTTTAGTGGCACAAAAATTTCATCAATCCATAAAGCCTTCAAGTACCTAAAAAGAGGTTGCAACATAAAGTATCAGTGGAAATGAAAAATTGTAATATGGTTTGAATTGCTAATTTAAAAAAGTCTTTAATTTCTATCCCCACATTGTGTTTTATAAACAATTTTTGCATTTTCCCATATATTTATCCACAACAAAGGAAATATCAGCATATTTCACACAGATATAACATTAAGGATAAGCATTATAAGCCCTGATTTCTTAAACTTTAAGATCTCGGTGCTCTTACATTTAATATTTTTTGAAGTAATTAGTATAATTACTCAACTCATTTATTAATACAATGAACTAAATTCTATAGATTGTTTCAAATTATTTAGTATCATACTTTGATATGATGTAGCAATTTCTAGAGATATGTTTTAAAATGATCTTAATGTACAATTTTAAGATCCATTTTAAATAATTTATTTTTCCCAATATAATCAACTTATAATGAAGTAAACACTATTCTATTTTTCAATGTGTTGAATTTATTATGTCATTATGTGTTACACTACAATTTCTTGATTCAAGTGCAACATTAACTGCTATTTTAAAAGTTACAGTTACTCTGCATTTATATTTCTTGGATATAAATGTTCTTGCTGTCAATATGAAAGCCTGCAAAAAGCTAAATGCTATCCTGTTTCCAGAAACTTGAGGTGAAGGAAACTCTTTCCTTTGCTCTGAGTCAAATGGTTCTTTTCATTTCCCTTTCGGACTGATTTTTTTATTCACTTGATTAAATCTCAGCGTTTCTCTGTGTCGCTGCATCTTTCCAAAGAAGGATGATTTCCCAGAGGTCCCAACTCCGGGTAATGAAGTGTACACTGGATTAATTTAGAAAACGTGAGAATGGATATTTGAAGACTTATCGAGATAAAAAAAAATAGATAAATTACAGATGAGAAAGTATACCCCAGAAAGTTTAATTACTTATCAGTATCATTGATGCAAATACTTGAGTTAATTTAAATCGTTCTCATATTAGAGGTATCAGATATATATAAATGATCTTGTTTCATTTGTGCTATCTTTATACAAATGTTTCAAAGGAAAAAAGAAAAAAAAAGTCAAAAAGTCGATCCTCACTAAATGCTATTGATTCGACTGATGCTTATATAATTTATAAGAAACATTTGATGTGCGTGGTTGACTGGGTTTCTTTTACTATAGTCCATTTTATTTGTACTATTTTTATACAGGTATGAAGGTTTCTGCACCTTGTACTAGAATTTTACTTTATAGTCAGAGGGAGGGAGTGTTTATTAGCATCACACAATAATGCAACACGTAGGCTATTGGCGGAATGCCCAAAGGAACCTAGCTCCCCCGAAGAGGGTTTAAAGCTACAAACCGATCCCTCCCTTGGGAAACAATCACCATCCAGTTCTTATTGAAAAAATCAAAGTTTAAATTTTAAGCAGCAGGGGATAGTAAAATAACAAAATAAAAATTTAAAGTTAATTGCATGATATACATACGTGTATGTGAACATAATAATAATATACCAAGCAAATATAATAGTAATAAAAGAAAACATAAGGGGTATAATAGATGGAAGAAAGAATATGCATATTCCAACTTTCTTACAAATACAAAAAAAAATAATAAAATTATCCAATACAAATGCACCATACAGACCCAAAAAAGAAAAGACAGGAAATATAAATAATAATAAGAATAAAATGTTTCTTTCGAAACATATTTTCAGTTGACGCCATCACTTCTTGTTGATATTTCTTTTTCTTAATTGATCCTTCAATTTAAAAAAAAAAAGAAATGATTCAGCACCTGAAGGAGGATTACTTTTTTTTTCAAAGAAACAATTGACCTCGTAATTTTAAGCCACAGTCAAGTAGATCTAGTAGCCTCCTCTTCAATTACCACACCACGCTAAAGGGAGAACTCTAAGCCATGACAGATTTAACGGGCATCAGCCCCTCTGCATGATGGGGCTTCAGTGGCACTAAGACTCGAACTCATTACAAGCAGGCCATGAGCCCGTGGCCATAACCACAAGACAACATTGCCAATTAGGTTCCAAACAGTTTTATGTTAATTATGGATTTCTACAAAGATGATCTTGTACAAAATAATTATTGACGCACATTACATCTACAGTAATTAAAATTTTAGTCAAACTACTATTTTAGAATTTAATAATTATAAAAGAAGTTTCACATATTTTCTATCTTATCTGAAAAATTTTAAGAAATATTTTAAATTTACTTTGTCTTTATTTTAGGCATATTTTTTGTTTGTTGTTTTATTTACAACTAGAGCATTTTATAGAAAGAACCCGATTATATAAACGCTTCATGACAAATTATCCGTGATGAAGTATTAAAATTTAATGGCAAAACACACAGTAGCTCTTAAGCAATAAAATTATTTATATAATTTGCACAATTATCACATGCGCTATTCTTAAATAATAATGGGGGAAGTAATAGGTTATACGGAAAAATATAATGCTGTAAGTTTTTATACTGGATTAAGATTCAATTGAATTAGAATTTCTTAATCATTTTACCATTTTCGATCATTTTTGGACTTTGTGATCTAGTCATAATTAAAAAGAATTATCAAATTGATGACATGGTAATTAGTACTTGTCCCGTTGTGTTCTACCAATGTTATATATATGAGTATTTGCGCTAGTGTCTATGTATTAGTATATGGAAGTATGTATGTATATATAAATATTTACTATGAAGCCTCACATATCTGGCAAAATAAACTTTTTAAAAATTACTCATTCAGCGAGTAATGTTTTTTGCATAATGAGTATAAATATTTGGTATGTATACAGTAGCGAAGAGTCCCTTTTTCTTTGTATATTACAAATGTTGAATTAAACAATTCAAAGCAAGTATAGGTAACATTAGAGTTATAGAAAGGGGGCACTTGGAACCGAAAGGTGCAGTGAATACAATTAAGGAACCAATGGAGGGGGGGGGAGAATAGAATACAATCTGTTTGGCCTTTGACATTGTTGAACTAAGAATCAACAAAACAGTCTAAAATTTAAAAGGGGAAAGAAGGAATGAGCGAAATTTATAAGGATTAATTGATAACCTGATGACGCGTTTATAAAAGTTCCATGCTGGTTTTTAAGGGAAGGAACAATTATGTGTTGCATGAGTTAGAATATTTTCTTGTGTTGCAAGTAAAGACAATTTAAGCTTAAATAATGAGGTTAGAAAGTCTTTTGTGCTGATAATAAGTGATTTCCGCTAGTAGATTGTATAAAAGATTCATTGAGTGTATTTTGAGGTCAGAGTGGATGACAATAATTTTAATGTATAAAACGTTTGTGATAATTCTAGAACTTTATTTTGGAGATTTGAGTATTATTTCGCTAGCTGACCACAGTGAAACCTTAGAAAGAAGTTGCATATCGAGTAACCAGGGGAGGGAAAGTCCTGGATTGCGTACAATCTTTTGAAGCGATGAAAGATATGTTAAAAGAGCATTTAAAACTGATGCAATATACATTAAGAAGACCGCCGTAATATGACAGAGGCTAATCGTTACAAATTAATTAAATTATAATAATTTATATCGCAAATGTCTTCAATTTTTGAAGCATTCCCAAAAACAATATCTAGAAAGTTTTCCAAAACAAGGATATAGCATATTATAAACAATAAACTAATTATTTCGATTTCATTATTATTATTTTTAATTTTGCTATCAGCAGATCAAATTCCGATTCCAAACTGGTTCATCCCATGATGCAAGAAAATATGAATATAACTTTCACTATTCCTTAAACACCTTTATGGCATGAAACATCTTATCGTATTTTACATAAATCTATACAGGAAAAAATGTGTTTGCTTAGAAAGTGTTTCGTATTACAAGTGAGTTCCACCATATAATCTTAATAACACATCCCTCAAGGACTATTTTGTGTATGACTGTATAATATCCTCATACTTCCTTAAATTATTTCAATTTATTGAATAAATAGCAAAATTTATTCAGCAATTAAATATTTTATCTCTCATTAATAAGAAATTTAAAAACTGGATCATTAAATATTCATTAATATATTTCACTCACTTTTCCAAGAAATAAAAACAACCTAATTCGTGCACTTACTTAGAATTCTAATTGGTAATTTCTTTCAAAAAAATATTAATTAATAAGTTATTAATCATTTTAGGAACATCATTAAAAGTGAATCAATTCAATCAAGATGTCATTTCATTCAGTAAAACATGGCTTGTTCATAACATGTTTGTGTATGATATACTTCACATGAAAAGAAAGAAGATAATAAAAATAATAAAAAGATTGGCATTTCCAATACATGACGGTAAGTAGTAAGGTAGTGAATGAACGAAAAAAGTATTTTTAAAAACTCGTTTCTCAGCTTTTTATTTTACAAAATAACCTTAAGACAGGAACTACGATGTTCTTCAGAATATTCTTTTTTTTTTTAGTTGAACTCGGTATCCATACTTTTTATAACACTCAATACTCTCCCTTATTTCCATCGCATGTCATTCGCGGTTAGCAGATTTTCTCCTCCAGTAAAAAAAATAAAGGATCATCCGTTTTGATACAGTATTAAAAAAGGTAGCGATGCAAGGACACGGAATTTAATTAAATTTTCAGAAAAGTTTTTTTTCCTGCCCAGCTGAGATATTTTCACATGTATAGTTTCCCCCTCCCCTTATTTTTTTACTTTAACTTTTCCTTCCTAATCCATCTTCGTGCCTCGATATAAGATTTTGTAGGTTCCAGATTTAAAGATTACAGAAAATAAGCAAGTAATTTAATTTCTTTAAAACTTACTTCCCTTCAGTTTTTTTTAAAAAAGAATTTTTATTTTATCTTACGTTATAGTTAATATCTTATACTATTTTTTCAAATTTTATGCAAGATTTAGTTAATTTTAAGAACTTTTTACAAGAAAGTTTTCTACCTTACAGTTTTCTTTAAACAAATTGATGTTTATATCAAAATATTAATAGTTGAAATAGTTGCAGAATTTTCTTATTTATGTCCAAACGTACCAAATAAGAACACGTTTTCAGTTTCTATTTGTACGTTTAAAATTATATGAACGAAAAAAAGTGCTATAACGTTGTAATTCTGAGAGATAATTGGGTAGCCACAGTACCAATTGGTCATAGTCGCGAACTCGTGGCCAGCGTTGTCGAGTCGCAGGTTCAAAATAAAGTACCACATAAAACCTGACTTGTAGATGACATGAAACACGTTAAATCGGTAGAAGCTCAAAGCCCTCTCCCCATTGGTGCGCTGCATAAGTTTGGAGAGAAGGGCGCTAGCTCAGGTGTCCTCGCCACTTGGGCGTAAAATTACGAAGTCCGTCACCAATAGCCTTCGAGTTGCTCTCGTTCTCTCTTTCCCTCTCTCTCTCTCTTTCTCCCTTACAAGAGAGAGATGAATAAACATCAATCAAAACTGAAAAAAATGAAATTGCATGTTAACTAGACAGTATATTTTAGAAAGGATATATGAAAATAAAAATAATAGAATTAAATATGAAAATATGTGGATGCTGCAGTATTATAAACATTGCTGACTTAGGGTAGAGTTTATATAAAAAAAATAATTCATATAAAGTTGGGGTAGAACATATTTTGTGGCTAGCCAATATATATATATATATAGCATAAATAATCAAAAAACTAATAAATCCAAGCATCTAAATCAGACGAAGAACAAAAAAAACAAAAAAAAAGAAATGTAGCTAGAAAAACTATTATGATTTCTCGAGCTGTCACTGGTTAACAGTGAAACAGATTAAACAATGTTTGTGAGATCTCACCTTCTCTGCAGCAGAATTGTTTTACATATAGCTTCCAGTATAAACAAAAACTAAAAATGTGGTATGCATATATTGTATATATATATGTATATATATACATATATGCTATAATATATATATATATATATATAAAGTAAATTAAACCAAATCAAATTTGGAGATAATTGAATGTTAAGAATAATCTTTAAATATATTCAATGGTAATTCTTGCTTTTAATGTTGTTGTTGTCGTGTATGGCAAAGAGCAAAATAAAATGTAGTCAAATATTGCCAAAAGCGTGAATTACTGCCGTAGCAACATCCATGGCACGATCCGAGTATAGGATGTCCATGCTGTAGTCATTTCATGAACATCCTATACTCGAATTGTGCCATGAATGCGCTTTTATTATTATATAAATATAAGATGAATCAAAATAACTGAGTGCAAAATTACTAATTAAATTAAAGTAAAATTACTTTCTTAAGATTCTGTTGATTTGATTATGCTTGTTATTTATTTTTATGCGAGGAAAAAAATTTTTAACTAATGGAATACGTAAATAAAATTGTATTTGGCATTTTATTACTTGATACTTAGAATATCTTTTAAAAAATCAAAAATTGCTGTTATTTACATTACGATTCACCATATAGTTTTGGAAAAACAGCCATGAAGGTTACAATGCAGCTAATTTATTAATATCGAAAGCTAATATATTAATTTCTCATAGTAGCAATATCTTAGAGTCAAGTTTAATAAAATTGAGTGCGTGGAACATATTTTAACATCCAATAAACATATAGAACAATATAAAATACCAAATTAGGAAACCTATTACTGGTTTCATGTAATGCGCTTGCCTTTTTTCTAACTTCAAACAAGATGAATTCTAAGCGTCTGCATAAAGTTCAGTATTGATTCTACACGCAGAAAAAAAATTATTTCTTATTCTATCAGTAATGAAAAGCATGGCTGAATATTTATATAAATAATTTTTTTCAGCTAAATTTCTCATTTATTATAACTTCATTTTCAGTATTTAAATGATTTATACGATACGGCTTAAACGGGAAGCTTAAGTTCAAGTTTCCTTACGTGATTATATCATGCTTATTTTGTTAAAACGTAAACTTAAAGAATGAGGAATTATTATATACTATCACAATTCTTAAAATTAACCCTAATGCATTCTGCGTGTCCATATAATTTTATTAATAATAATATGTTTTGCAAAATTTATTGTATGAGGAAAATTAAATTTGTAAAGTTTAAGTGAGGCAGTCATGAGATGTAATTTAAATATAATTCCCTGAACATATATTTTTTTAAATGATGTTTTCGAAAAAGCGATATATTTCACTAATACAGAAACGTTTAACGATTTTTTGAAAAATATACAAAAATACAGTGAAAAGGGGAGAGGAGGATTATATTTTTTTATTTGTATTACTATAAATAATCAAAGAGCTTATTTTATTTTATTCGAAATCTTAGATTACTCGCTATCTAAAGTAGAGCAGAACCAACAAGCAAGATTGGGTTTAAGCATCTCCTCAGTTTTGACTGTTACACCATCTTACATAAACATTCATTCAAAACTGCTAAGCAAGTCTAAAAAATTGTACCAAAAAATACGTGTTCAAATTATACCTTGTGCGGAAATATAGGAAAATTAGTGAGAATTTCAAAGAAAAAATCTTTGAAGGTATTTACATGCCTTGGAAATATAATGGTGAATAATTTTTAACACTGTTAGTTTTAAATTCATTTTTCTCCTGAATTAAAATACATTTTTTCAACTTTATATGTTGTTTTTCAAGAACTTTTAAATATTATTATGGAATATGAAGTATGTAAAATCGGGCGTATAACGCGCATCTATACTTTCAAGTTGCAATTTTTTTAGTTCTTTAGATATATTCGCCGTATAATGCGCAACTCCTTTTTTTACGAAGAAATCTGCAATGCTTTTATGTTTTAAGTCATTTATTCGAGTCATAGTTGGTATTACTTTAATCTTTAGGGGGGGGGGAATACATACTTTTAGAACTACAACTCTGTAAGTTCATAAGGAATGTTATTTTTTTTTAAGAAACAGAATTCCAATCTAGTATGTATAAATCTAATTTTTTTTCTAAGCTCAACTTTTTTATTTTAAAGCTCTCATTTTCATACCCGGCGCATTACGCCTACCCGTAAATTTCTATCTTATTTTTTGTATTAAAAGTGGCGTTTTACGCCTGATTTTACGGTACATATTTTAGTGCGCATTGTAATAATTTGTTTTAAGCAATTTTGAAATTATGCAGCATATTTATAAGTAGAAATGTTTAAAACTTATTAATTTAAATATAAGGATTTTTTCACTCAAGAAAAATTTATTAATTACATTTTAAAACAAATATAGAAAATCATTTTAAAAAAAAAGAACCTACACAAATTTGTAATTTTTTTTTTACATGTTATAAAAAAATTTTGTAATATCAATTCTAAAACTTATTTTTAAGTTTCACAATTCTTAAATAAGAAGTTTTTAAACAACTTTCATTTTGAACAATACATTTAAAATTTTAAAAATGGAAACATTATCCCTAACTTTTTTAATGCAAGTAATTTAAATTAGTATTAAGTGTAAGTTTTATTTGCATATGAAATTATTGCATATTAAGTAATGTTAGTTTATGAGAATTATCCATTCTTTTGCATAAAGAAGCTTAATTTCTATTAATTACATTTAAAGAAAACTAAATTCTAAAAAACAAAGTGAATGCATCGATATGTATAATGTGAACAATGCAAAAATATTAAAATCAAAAATGAACTTGCCAAAATATTCATATTTGCGTCATACATATCTGAATAGATAAATTATTTGTATAATAAATGAATCAATAAAAGCATTCTTAGTGAGATACAAATTTTTATATTACTTAAGATGTAGAATGTCTTGCAGCTGTTTCGCAGTAATTAGAATTAGTGCAAGGTAATTAGTATATATTCTCATTAGTCACTACTTAAAGAAAGAAAAATTTGGATCCCTGATTAATTTCATTCTTCTTTTATTACTTACAATATGTTCGAGCTACAAAACACATTATAGAATCTGTCGAATGAATTAAATATCCTTTTTAGAAATGATAAGGGAATAGAATATGTTACAAAACAAAAGATTTAAATAAATAATTATAACGCGTAAAAACAGAAAGGCTGAAAATCCTGAATAATTATATGCAACGAAATAATGGTAGGCACTTATAGCCTTAATTTTTCCTAAATGAAAAAGCCCACCTGATTAACGAGGGTGAGTCGTAAATGATTCCCCTGTCGACTGTGGTCAGAGTTATGTATGAAAGTCAAAACAAAGAATGAGGCATTAAAGATAAGGCATAACTTTATTCTTCCACATAAGTACCAAGTACATTAAGGCATTTGCCATGCCACTTGATAAGCCAGGTAAAACTCAGGGCTCTGCATACGCAAGAAACGTTTAACGGCTTGTTTAACTTTAACATTGCTTCCAAAGCTCTTTCAAGCGAGATTCTTCTTCAAAGCCGGAAACAGATGAAAATCACTTGGTGCGAGATCAGGACTATATGGAGGATGGTGTTTGCACTCCCAATCAAGGCTTGCAATATGGTTTTGCGTCACTGCCACCGAGTGGGGTATCGCATTGTCATTCAACAACAGAACGCCAGATTTGAAAAGACTAGGCAGCGTTCCGAATAGTCTCTTTCAATTTCAACAGGGTGTCACAGAACAGCGTGGCATTGATGGTTTCAACCTCCAAAAAGTCCCCGCAAAAGTAAATACTTCTTCCTTTATGCAAAACTCTCAGAGTTTTTTAAGCTTATCAAATGGTATGACAATGCACTTGGTACTTATGTGGAAAAATAAAGTTATGTCTTATCTTTAATGTCTCATTCTATGTTTTGACTTTCATACACATTTCTGATCACAGTCGATAGGGTAAACTTATTTTCCGACTCACCCTCGTATATAAAGGGTTCTTTAAATTTTATGTATTCATGATTATTGAAATTCCATCAATTTTACTGCATAATATTATTAATAATTTCGGCAATTGCTTGCGAGTTTTTTACATAAAAAGTATTTTCGATAATTTTGAAAAAAGAATTTCAATTTTTTTAAGTAAATTTTTGAGTGTTTAGAACATATACAAACTAAGAAAAAGTAAACGCATACAACTGCAAAACCTTCGACAAAACAATGTAGAAATTTTACATTAAATTTTAATTTCCTATGAAATTTCTTGACATTCAATATGATAGAATAGAGTAGAGATTTCCTTTTTAGCAAAAAAAGAAAAGAAAGAAAGAAAAAGAAGTCCGTTATTTGAGTGAGTGAATGAATAAATATTACCACCGCACTGTTCAGTTACTCAAGGGCTTATGGCGCAACCGACCTGTCCGTTTTTTGAAGTCTATAGAACAGTTTAACAGAGAAAATGTAAGATACTGTAAATTGTAGCGGGAATTCGGTTACCAAGTCTACGAGGGTTGTCTAGAAACACTTTTCAAAAAAATATATTATTTATGTGACCGGATTAAGATTCTAATCTTCTACACATTAGGCTTCTTGCGCCCACTGATCCTTCTAATGGCGGAAACACTTCAGGAAGGGTTTTTTTAATGGTGCTTGTGTTTCCGCCGTCGCGTGCTACTATACTGTTCGAACTAATTGGAACAAACATGTTTTTCTTGTATAAGTTGGTATGTGCTTCCTAGTGATGCCATAAACCACCTCAAATCTATTATATCTGTCTTTAGGTAGTGTGACAGATCGAATTTGACTATAATTTATTCATTTTAATATATCAGGAGCTCAGTTGTGAGCCTTTCAGTGGGGTAGCAGGTAATTTTAATTTTCATTCCGTATAAGACGTGTTACTTTTACTTGATCAAAGATGGATGGATATTACTCTAAAATAAATCACTCTAAATAAGCACTTTTCTATGACTGTGAGAGATATAACTATGGAAGATAGTTTGTTCGAATTAAATGTTTTATGAACGTTTCAAAATTCTGGATCATCATCACCAAATAGAAAAGTAAAGCGTGGGCGCAAGAGGAAAACTGTGCCACGAATTGTTAAAATTTTAATAAGAAGAAGCAAAATAAATCCAAGAAAGAAAAACATAGACTTTTGAAAGGAATTTATTAGATAACTGTATTGAAGTGAGTAACTCAACTGCACGGAAAAGGCTTCTGGAAGGTGGCCTTAAGGAAACAAGATGAGGAAAAAAAACTATTTCTGACTCAAAAAATGATGAAAAAACGTTTAGCATTGGCTAAAAAAAAAACAATCATCATGGACTATTAACTCTACGGAAGAAGATGATTATGAGCAATGAAACATTTATTTGTGCAGGGATACAAATCATGTGTAGTTAGACAAAGCTAAATTGAAACTTTGTTACCAGATGACATCCAACAGATTGTAAAACACCCTTCTGAACAGATGTTTGGGGGGGGGGTTCACAAACATTTCCCTGGAAGCTTAGCTCCTCTTAAAAACATCAGGAATTCTGTCGAATATATAGAAATATTATGTAAGTAGGATTGTTCCATTCATTGAAACATTCGATGGAACATTTCAACATGACTTGACCCTTTGTCACAATTCAAAATTGTCCATACTTTTACGTGGAAAATAAAATAAAAAGTGCTACTTTGGTTGAAAATTCCCCAGACTTAAATCCTATTCGAAACTGATGGTATATTCTCAAGAATTGTTTCGCTAAGATGAATCGCACGACAACAGAGCAAATGATAAAAAGGGCTATGCTAGTATGTTTCCAAGATGATGAAATCAAGAACATGTGTGCTACTCTAGTGGACTCAATGCCAAGACGGTTTGAAAAGGTTATTTCTGCCAAAGTAAAGACATACTTCGTGCTAATATACAGATTTTTCAGTCTATTGAAGGTATGTAATGATAAAAAGCTAAGGTTTTAGAAAAAACCACTACCCTTTTCCCAACCCCACTTCCCCTTTTCCCAATAATTTGAACAGAGAGCATAGTAAGTTATCTCTTCACACTCACTTATATGACGATTTTAATTCCAGAAACTGTATTCTGTTCTGACTACAGAAGCTTGGGTACAAGTATAATAGCCATTCTGTGCAACAAATTATCTCGTAAAATTGCGTGTGTGGTATTCTTACAGATTCTAACATCTTCAAGAATTTCTGACACCGTACCAGATCCCCTTTACCAGACTTTGTCTCTGTCAGCCCCAACTTTATTTCAAGGGTTTGTTGCCTCCCAGAACAATGATCGTTCTGCCCCAATTGTGACCATCTTAAAATAGGTTGAGATACCCCTTCATTTTTACTATCCTCTACCAACAGCACCTCCAAATCTTTCCTGAATCTAAAATGTTTGCTTTGAAAATTATCAAATTTCTGACAAAATTTGATGTAG